>WBMZ01014623.1:2133-17425 GCA_013400975.1 Atrichornis clamosus
CCTTCAGCTCTTCCCACATTTCCTTTCAGCTCCTGCATTTCCACCTCTTCCTCCAGCTCCTGTATTCCCACATTTCCCTTCAGCTCCTGCATTCCCACTTTTCCTCCAGGTGTTCCATGGGATGAGTGTCGGAGTTCAGTCCGGCTGCTGTTTGTGGGTGGGTGAGGAATTTCCCAGATCCCTTGGGATATTAAAGCAGGATAACAAATGTGTTTCTTTGGATTTATGTCTTTATTTAATGTTCCATTCCTATTCCATCGGGAATGGGAAGGTGGGAGGGAATTACAGGGCTGGTTTTAAAGGAGGATCTCTGGAGGCTTTTGGAATTCCCGCCCCTTTGGAAAAGAAAACAAAATTCACTCCAAATATTCCAACAGCCAAAGGAACAAATAAACAGGGATTGGGGTTTTTTTGGAGCAGACAGCTCCAAAGCGAAGGAGATGAAGGCGCATCCCATTCCTGGTTTCTTTTTGGGAGTTTTTTTAGGAAAACTCAAACATCCAGACTGGGAAAGGACCAGAGCGGCTTTTAAAGGGAATTGTCTGTGGGAGACGTACATGGAAAAGCTGGAGCTTCCCAGTGATTTGGGAAAGGAGGATTGGAAACCTGACCAGAAAAAAACAGGGAATATCCAGAGCTGGAAGGATCCACAAGGATCATCCAACTCCTGGCCCTGCACAGACATCCCCAAATCCCACCCTGTGCCCGGGAGCGTTGTCCAAACTCACCTGGAGCTTGGGAATTCTCCCTTGGGAATTCTCCCTCCCCCATTCCCTGGGAAGCCTGGTCAGTGCCTCGGGGGGAAGAACCTTTTTCCCGATATCCAACCTCAACATTCCAAACCCAAAAGAGCGGATCCAATTCCCACAAACCCCGCAACGCTACACAACCCAAAACCCGGAATCCAGGGGAGCCGGAGCCTTTCAGTGCCTCACAAACGAAGGAAAAAGAGGAAAACCTAAGGTGGGAAGAAGGAATTGCCACTGGATTGTGAAATTGAGCTTTTTTTTCATTCCCTTTTCCTAAATTTGGCGGGAAGTGAACCGGAATTTTTGGCTCTGCCGCTGTTCCGGCCAATTTATTTCTTTTTTTCCAAGCTAATACGAAATCCAAGTCCAATTAGAGCCCCCTTGCCTCCACCTGGAATAAATCCCAGCCCTGCTGTATCCCAGGAATGTGAAACCACAACTCTGCTCCCTCTAAACTGAAGGAAACCCCCCCCCCCCCAAAATTCCAACAAAAATAATGCCAGGAATTAATGGAGCAGAGGGAAAAGAGCTGACCCAATTAACACAAATGGCCCTAATTAGCACATCCAGCCTTTCCCAGCCACCAAATTATCCATGGAAACCAAGTTCACACCTCATCCTGCTGCTGGGAATGGGAATGCAAGTCCAGCAATTCCAGTTTTCCCGTTTCCAGGTCTCCCTGGGAAGCAGCAGTCTCCCCATTTCCAGCAATCCCAGGGAAGTGCTGGTCCTCTGCTTCCGTTTGGATCCTGAGAACTTTTCCATGGAAGGGCGGGAGAGCCCACGGATACTCGAGGAGGTGTGAAGGGTTAAATGGGAATCAAACACCTGGAGAATGGGTCCGGATATAGCGGGAAGTGTGGAGGACACAGGGAAAAGGGGGGATTGAAACGGATTTTTTGTGGATTGAACTTCCCCGGAGCTCGGCAGGGATCAAATCCGGGTCGGGATGGGCTCTGCCAGAGGCACAGGCATCCCAGGAAACACCAGGAATTGTCAGCCAAGGGCTGCTTGGGACTCCTATTCCAGCATTCCCGCTGTTCCCTCTCTCCTGGATCAAGGCAAAGGAGAATTTTGAGGATTTCTTGGAAGCAGGGGGTGGATGGGAAACGCTCCCAGGAGAAGGAATTGTGGAGCAAACCTGCAGAGAGAGCCAAGGGAATCTGCACTTCCCAAATATCTTTGGAGGCTCCATTCCCGCAGGGTGGGAATTGTGGGAGAGCTCCATGGTTTACAACTTAATTAATGGACTTAATAAAGCTCATTAGAGGAGGGAAAACAAAACAAACGCGGAATTTCTGGGAGCCTTCAGGAATAAAATTGCCAAATACTTGGAATTTTTTTTTCCCAAGAAAACCTCTCTGCAAAGGGAGGGTTTTAATCCTAAAACTTCAGATTTTCCCTGGTGTTCCAACGGGATTTTCCCCTCAGCTGCGCTGATGTTCAAGCACCCGGAATTCCTGAGGGAAAGGGTTTGGAGGATGGAAACCTGGATGTGGCCGTGTGGCCTGGGCTGATCCCGAGGGTGGGACACAGGATGAGGGATGGGATTCTCCCATTCTGCTCCGACACTTCCGTGTTCATGGAAAACTTCCAGTGGCCACATCCAGGTTTCCATCCTCCAAACCCTTTCCCTCAGGAATTCCGGGTGCTTGAACATCAGCGCAGCTGAGGGGAAAATCCCGTTGGAACACCAGGGAAAATCTGAAGTTTTAGGATTAAAACCCTCCCTTTGCAGAGAGGTTTTCTTGGGAAAAAAAAATTCCAAGTATTTGGCAATTTTATTCCTGAAGGCTCCCAGAAATTCCGCGTTTGTTTTGTTTTCCCTCCTCTAATGAGCTTTATTAAGTCCATTAATTACGTTGTAAACCATGGAGCTCTCCCACAATTCCCACCCTGCGGGAATGGAGCCTCCTCCCCCTCATCCCCAATTCTTTTATCCCAGAGATGAAGAACAGAGCTTGGGAAAAGTCATTCCAATGTGGAGCGTGGTGTTTGTAAGGAAGCTGGCACGCAGCTGCACCAGCTCAAGGATAAAATTAAGGAATTTTCATGGAAAAGGAAACATCAGGAATCAAACTCTGTGCAGCCTTTTGGTCAAGTGCCTCTTTAAGTGTCCACAGCCAGATTTCGGGATTTTGGGATTTTTGGTTTGTTCCATATCCCCATCCTTGAGCTGCTATTCCCACTGGGAAAAAAAGCCCCAGGATTGGGACATTCCGGAGCCTCTCGGGGTATCCGCAATCCTGGAGTTGCCGTGGGAAGTTTGGAGCAGGTCAGCTGGGACATCTCCTGGGCTTTTTTTTGGGATCTGCCGGGAGAATTCCAGAGCTTCTCCACACGCAACGAGTGAAAGGCTCAGCCCAACAAATCCTCCCTTTCCAGGGCTCTGTGGATCTGAATTCCTTGGATTTGGGGAGGAATAAAGGCCGGAAGGGATCCGCGGATGCCTCAGCTCCAAGCGCTGCCCAAATCAGGGCCGGACTTTGGAGCTGGAAGCTGAAAATCTCCAAGAAAGGAGATCCTGGAAAACTCTCCGGGTGTTTGTCCCAGTTTTTGACCACTTTTGCTGGAAAATATTTTCCCAGTTTCTGCTCTGAAGGTTCCTTCTTCCAGCTTGAGTCCATGGATCCCTGTCCGGCTGTTACATCCTTCCCAGGAGAGTCCGGATTTTCCTCTGGAGCAGCAGGTGGACGTTAGGACAGGAACACCTCTATCCCATCCTATCCAGGCAGAACAATTCCCAATCCCTGAAATATCCAGTGCTTCACCAGCCCTCCACCCATCCTGGGAGCCTTTCCCAGGGCTCCCTCCAGCACATCCATGGTTTTCCTGTCCTGGGAAGCTCCAAACCGGACAGTGCTGATCCATAATCGCCATCAGGATCCCCTGGTTCTTTTCCATAAATCAGTTTTCCAATAAAATTTTCCCACAAAATCTGTGGGTGTGGGTAGCACAAATAACAGAATTGCTCATTCCCGTTTTTTTCCTTAGCAATTTTCCGTAATTGGTTCATCCATAATTCCTTCCTCTCCCTGCCTTTGGAAAGCTCAGCCTTGCCCTTTTCCCAATCCCCAAGCACCTCATCCATCTTCCATGTGCCACGGCCCTTCCAGATCCCGCAATTCCACTGCCTGTCTTTGAAAATAATTCGGGATGAAGCCGGGGCAGCCAGCTGGAAAGGCTCTCACGCGTGGGAGTGTTGAAAGTGGCTCATTCCCTGCTCCAGACCGGGAATCTCCCCCTGCATCCCTGCGGATAACGCTCCTCCCTGCTCACCGATGACATTTTTGGGATGCGCTGCACGGAAGGGGCACTTCCAGCAGCATCCATCCATGGATGCAGATCCAGCTGCCTCTCAGATCCCAGCTCGGTGATGCCGGACCATAAAATGTGGATATTTTTTGTGGGATTCCTTTGGGAATACCCTGGAGGTGTCCCGCTCCTTGGATTCGTCCCCACACGCAACATTCCCAGAGCGGTGTTCCCAGCCAGGGGCTCCCAGTTTCCCTGACAGATGGGACACAGATTTAGGGAATCCAGATTTCGGGAATCCAGATTTCAAGCCTGCACAGAATTCCTTTGGGTTTTTTTTTCCCTGGACAATTGAATCACCCAGCCCATAATTAATTCCACGGCTCAGGAGATCCCGGAGCTGCACTGCGAGGATGTTCCCTGCAATTCCTACAATCCCTTAAATCCCATTGCTTCATCCCTGCCTCGGCAATTCCCAAGGCTCTGCTCACCGAGCTGCACAAAGCCCCTGGATCGGGTCCCACACATTCCAGAGGGTCTCCAGGCTGAACGTTGTCATTCCTGAATTTCTTCTCCAGCAGCGGGGAAGAGCCTGGAATGGAGGTGTGGGACACAACTGGGACAGCAAAGTGCCTGGAAAAATCCTTCCCAGGCTTATCCTGGAATGTTGGAGGGGCAGATCATCCAGCCCAGGGCAGCACAGAGAGACCTGGAGCTGGGATATGGCAGAGATTTGGGAAGGAATCCCACTGGGATTGGACATTTATTCACGTTCCCCACACTTTTCATCCCAAAAACCTGGGTGGGGTTGGCGTGGCCAGGTTTTGGGAGCAGGGAGGCTCCACGGGCAGGGACACCTCCCGCTATCCCAGGGTGCGCCAAGCCCCATCCAGGCTGGCCTTGGACACTCCCAGGGATCCAGGGGCAGCCACAGCTTCTCTGGGAATTCCATCCCAGCCCCTCCCCACCCTCCCCGCTAGGAATTCCTTCCCAATATCCCCCCCAAATCTCCCCTTTTCCAATGGGAAGCCATTCCCTGTGTCCTGTCCCTCCATCCCTTGCCCCAAGTCCCTCTCCAGCTTTTCTGGAATCTCCTTTGGGAATTTACACCACCACCAAAAAAAGTCCGGACCCCTATGTCTGGGAGTTGTGGAGAGCCAGAAGATCCCTCTGGATCCTCCTTTTCTCCAGGATGAGCCCCGCCAGCTCCCTCAGCTGCTCCTGCTGCTCCATTCCTTTCCCAGCTCCATTCCCAGCTCCATTCCCTTCCCAGCTCCAGCCCCTCACAACGAACTCCAAAGCAGCACCAGGGAGGAGCCAGACGGAGAAAAAAAATGGGAATTTGTGTCCTTCCAGGTCCCAAGATGCTGCAGGAAATCAATGGGACAACATCGCATCCCCAAAATTCCTTCTCGCTGATCCTTCCTTTGCCAACACATTTCGTGTCCAAGACAAAACCGGGAGCCAAACGGAATCAACACCCCGAGCCCGGATGACTCAGGAAAGTGCGGAGTCAAAATCTTGCTGAATTCCAAATTTATTTTAGGGAAAGTTGTTTTTGAACAGCCCCGAGGGCCTCACGACACTGATCCGGCATGGCCAGCAATTCCAAGCTTTGTTGGATCCATGGAGCTTGGGAGAGACCCCCCAACGGAGCAGGAAAAATCCCCAGAGCCTGGAATAATTTGGCTTTGCCCAAGAAGAATTCCACCAGTGGCGACGGCTGGCGGAAAATTCCTGTTTTATCCCAAAGCCGGCAGGGATTTGCTGTTGGTCTTTTTAGTTGTTGTGTTGTTCCATGAGGATCCGGAAATACATTCCGCGATCCAGAAATACATTCCGCGATCCAGAAACACAGCCCAGGGCAAGCTTTAAGGAGCGAGGGAATTTTCTTTAGTTACACAAAAATCGGATAATTTTTCCTGCGGGTGTTTCTCTCCACCTCAACGCAGATTAAAAAAGCCATGGAATAAAAAAATCCCGCGGATCCTTATCTACTTCCATCAAAATTGGCTTTTGCATCCAGCCAAAAACTTCACAAGGGAAATCTCACCAGTGCAGCCGGAAACCAAAAAAAAAAATGGAAAAAGCAGAGAAAAAAAGGGATCAAGGGAAGGGGAAAAACAAGAGGGCCTAAGTGACAAGCTGAAGTTTTCCAGCATTTTTCCAAAGAGGAATGTTTCATTCCCACTTAAAAGAGTTCCAACCAGGTCTGCTCCTAATATTTGCGTTCCCTACGGAGCTCGGCGCTGTGCCAGAGCTCCTCAGCTCCCAACATCTGCTCCCAGCTGCGTCAGGGAGCCGTGGAGAACTCGCCTTTTCCGGAAACCAATCCTGCCTTTTCCCGGCTCCAAGCGGTGCCGGCTGGGAGGCAGGAGTGGGAGCAGAGGCACGGGACAGGCAGGAGAAGCTCTGATATTCCACAGGGTCTTTTCCTGAGGGGTTGGGAGAAGTGGTTGGAACTTGTGGACTTCCAGTTGGAGCAGGGGCGGGAGAACAGGGGAGATCCCAATGACTCATTGGAGCTGCCCTGCGGAATAATTTGGCTGGGAATTATGTCCCAGATTTTCCCTGGATATGGATTCCAGGTTTCCCTCACTGCCAGATCAGTCCCTCGAGGTCGTTTAAACTGGAAAAGGCGAGGTTTTGATGGGATATTGGGAAGGAATTCCTGGCTGTGAATGGAATGGAATTCCCAGAGAAGCTGTGGCTGCTCCATCCCTGGAAGCGTCCAAGGCCAGGTAGGACGGGGCTTGGAGCACCCTGGGATAGTGGGAAGTGAACACATCCCAATCCACAACCTGAGCACGCCATGATCATCCCAGTATGAATCCAGCTCCGGATGTCTCCAGGTCAGGTGGTGGCTGCACAATTCCCACGGAAACGAGCAGGAAAGCCCAGGATTGGGATCAGCAATGCTGGAACCCACCGGGATCATCGGGACCAGTCACCTCAGCAGCCCCAAACTTCGTCCCCAGTGCCACTTCCAGAGCCCTGCTGAACATTCCAGGGGTGGGGAATCCACCACATCCCTGGGAAACTGATTCCAAGGCTGGAGCACTCTTCCAGTGAAAAAAATTCCACTTTCCAACCTAAACTTCCCCTGGCACAGCCTGAGGCCGTTCCCTCTCATCCCATCCCTGTTCCCTGGGAGCAGATCCCGACACCCCCTGGCTGCTCCCTCCTGTCAGGGAATTGTGGAGAGCCAGAAGGTGCCTCCGGAGCCTCCTTTGCTCCAGGATCAACATTCCCAGTCGAGGGTTGATGTTGGGGAGTGATTCCTATGTCCTACTTGAATCAGAGAATCATGGAATATCCTGAGTTGGGAAGGACCCACCAGGATCATCGATTCCAGTTCCTGGCCTTGCACAGGACAATCTCAGAAATCCCGCCCTGTCCCTGGGAGTGTTGTCCAAATGCTCCTGGAGCTCTGGCAGCCTTGGGAATGTCCCCATTCCCTGGGGAGCCTGTCCAGTGCCCCAGCACCCTCTGGATCAGGAATATCCAGATATTTCCCTGATATCACACCTAATCCAGCTCCAGCCATTCCCTGCATCCTGTCCCAGGTCACAGGGAAAAGTCACCTCGGACAGAGTCGGGATTGTCCCACGGGAGCTTTGGGGGCTGTGCCGGTGCTCCCGGAGCTGCTCCTGGCTCCGGGATGCTCTCTCTGGATCACGGAAGTTCTTTCTGGTGGATCTTTCTGGATCATCCGAAATGAGGGAAAAATTCTCCCCTGTGAGGCCCTGGCACAGATTTCCCAGAGAATTTGTGGCTGCCCCATCCCTGGAAGTGTCCGAGGCCAGGTTGGACGGGGCTTGGAGCAACCCGGGATAGTGGGAGGTGGCGTTGCCCATGGAATGGGATGATCCTTAAGGTCCCCTCCCACCCAGAGCATTCCATGATTCCCTGTGCAGTGCCACCTCGGATCCTGTCCCTGGTCACAGGGAGCAGAGCCTGTGCTGGGAACAAACCAATCCCACCCTCGGCTTCCTTAAATTCCTGACTAAATTCCTGATTATTCCTTCAATTATCGATTAAGCCTCAGCAAAACCTTTCCAGCGGGGCTGGGAACATCCAGAACGTTCCTCTTGTCAACCTCCAGCTCCAGCAAGGACGGATCCCTCCCATTCCCTGTGATCCATGGGCCAAGCAGAGCAGGGCTCAGGAAAACCACCCCCACAATCCAACCTCCTTTGTGGGATACACATTCCTTCCCTCTGGCATTTGGGAGGAGGGGGCGGCAGGACGGGGAAAGCGGAGCAATCCTGACTCCCGCTCCGACATCCTGGGAATCTCATCCCGTTCCCGGTTATCACTCCCACACACTCGTCACTTCCCTCCCGTGCCGCTCAGACAGCTCCAAGTGGGGAGCACATCTTGCAGCCACATTTTGTGTTGGAATTAAGGAACATCACATCCATGAGAGATGCCTTCCCCGGGAATTAAAATCCGCTGTGGTTGGAGGATTCTTCTCCTCTCCTGCAGCAGATCCAAATTCCTCTCCTTTTTTCAGGATTTGGATGCAAGCAGGATCCCAGATCAAAGGCGGAGGGTCCAGGACTTCGTTTTTCCCCATTCCAGCAATTCCTTCGTGTTTGGCACAGGCGGTTGGCGAGGACATTCCCACAGATGGCGTGGGATTCATCCCATCCCAAACTCTGGGCCTTAAAAAGAGGGAGAGGGATGAGCGGGAACCACAGGCACGTCCCAGTGACGCAGGGATTGGGATGGACCTTCCGGTCACGTCCCGTTGGCTTTTCCACCTGTGCCTTTGCGCTCATCCACATCCAGCCAGGAAGGGTTCAGCAAATAAATCAGGAATTACAAAAGCTCCAGCGGGATATTTTAGGTGCCTTTTCCAAGTGGTGTTTTTTTTTTTTTTGTGCTTCCTTGGTTTGAAGTCGCAAGATCCCACCTGGAATTTTGGTCTGAGCTTGTCCACGTGGCTTCACTTGGAGCCCTGATTTTTCAACTTCAGGAATCTGAAGAGGCGGATTTTGGGAATTTCTGGCTGGATTTGCTGAAATTCCCTTTTTCCCTTTTCCCTTTCCAGAGCTCACCTCGTGCCGAGGGATAAAAGCTGAGGGGATGGATGGGTGGGAAAGGGCTCCCTGTGGATATCCCAGCCCCTTCCATGGCCGGCAGAGGTGTTCCCATGGGATGAGTCCCCTCAGTGGTGTTGGACACCTGATCCAAGCAGGAATAAACCTGGGAGATTTTTCCTCCCCTTTGACACAATCCCAGAGTTTAATTTTGGGGATGAGACAGCGACAGCTTGAAGGTGATCCAGCAAATCCCGACGTGCAAATCCCACTCTCATCCCAAATCAGTCCTTCGGGAAGGAATTCCAGAACGTGAATGAAAGAAAATTATCCTGTAAAAAAAATTATCCTTCGGGAATCTGTGATGGATGAGGGGGATTCCTCCAGAGCCAGTGGAGAGGGAAAGAATCACAGTTCCTCTGGGAATAACCAGTGGCTTGTTCCAAGGTGAACCATCGGGAAAAGATGCTTAGGAGGAGGATTATCCCTTAGAAATCCCGTTCTTTCTGGAATGTCTGGAATAAACAGGACGGAGAAAACGTGGGAAGGGGAAAACAGGAGCCCAAAGAGGATGATAAAATATTTCTGTGGCTAAGAGGAGAAATCATGGAATTATTTCGCTTGGAAAAGACCTCTAAGACATCAAATCCAACATTTAACCCACCCCATGTCCCAAGTGCCACGTCCACACAGCTTCGGAACACTCCCAGGGATGGTGATAAAGCGGGAGAAGCAGCAACACCAGGAATTCCAGGGAACTTCCCATGGGATGCAGGTGCAGCGAGATCGAGGAGCTGCTGTCATTCCAAATCCGTGTTCCTTGTCGGCTTTAAAAAACAACCCCGGGGAGGGATTTGCCGAGTGGGACCTGAGCTGGGAGCCCAAAATTAACCGGGTATCCCATGATGTCATTCCCAACAACCCTTTTCCTGGATGAGACAGGAATGGACAATGCTCCAAATCCAAGTGTCCACATGGAAATTCACTGAGGGATCCACTGGAATTCCTTTGTTCCCTTTTCCTCCCCTCCATTCCGGCAGCTTTGCCCTTCGAACATCCAGTGAGGGGTGAAGACTGAGTTTATACATTCCCTCAAGTGTGACGGATATCCATGGAAAAAGGCTGGGAAAACAGTGCTGGAAAATTCTTTCCAGGCTCACTGGCGCTGTTGCCTCTCTTTGGGATGCTCCGGAGTTTTGTGGATGCATCCAATGAATCCAAAGAGTCGTTCAGGGGTGAAGGGGGGGAAGGACCACCGGACACGGCACTGGGCACGAACTCCTGTGCTTGGGAAGCCAAAATTCCCTGGATTTTCCTCCTTCACATTCCAGCAGCAGCTTGGAAAGCTCCGGCTCGACTTGGAGCAGGAGGTTGGGACGTCCATGGCCTTGTTAGGAAATGGAGGGATGTGATCCTGGGTGTCCTCAGCTGGAATGACACGAATTCCTGAATTCCTGTCAGTGATCCCACTGCCCTTCCCACGGGCCCTTCCCGCTTGGTTTTTTCCGTGGTTCCGTTTTCCTGCTCGGAGCACGGCGGTCACGCGCTCCCCACCCCCGGAAGTTGTTCTCCACCCACACAAACTTCCAAAATGGGCCTGGAAAAACAGGATAGAGCCACAGCCTGATTTAGAGGGATATTGGGAAGGAATTTTTCCCTACGAGGGCGGGGAGGAGCTGGGATGGAATTCCCAGAGAAGCCGTGGCTGCCCCTGGATCCCTGGAAATGTCCAAGGTCATGTTGGATGGGACTTGGAGCAACCTGGGATAGTGGGAGGTGTCCCTGCCCATGGAATGGGATGATCCTTAAGGTCCTTTCCCACCCAAAGCATTCCATGATTCCCAAGGCAGGGAGTTGAAACTGGATGATCCTTAATTCCCTTCTGATCCAAACCATTCTGGGATTCAAAATCCTCACGATCCAGAGAATTTGACAAAAAATGGGAGCTCTGGGAGGTTTCAGGAGCTTCTCCTTCAGGAACAGCTGGGTGGCCTCTCTGGAATTACAGTTCCTATTGCGGGAGCATCCAGAATCCCACGGCAAAATGAGGAGCTGGAAGGAAAAGGGGAGAACGTGGCATTGTCCCACAGGGATTGGAGCTCTGCAAGGAAAATCAAGGAAGGATTTGAGTCCTCTCTGGAGAGATTTGGGAATTAAAGTCCAGAGAGGGATTCAGCTCTTTCCCAGGTGGGTCCTAAATCACTCTTAAAGGTCCCTTCCAAGCCAAACGATTCCATGATTCCGGGAGGAGCTGGGCCCTTGGAAGGAAGCTGAGGATTCGGGAACATCCCACTCCCACCAGGGATAGGAACCACTTGCAAGGATTCCATTGTGGAAAATTCCACAGGCTCAGCCTGAAGTTCCTCTTGGCTTTCCCACCATCTCCCTCCCAGTTATTTGGCCTCATTATCCTCTCTTGTCGCTGCAATTCCCGTGTCGTTCCAGGGAATTCCAACAAATCCAACTGCAGGATCGGGATCACGGCTGAAGCCTCCTCCCGCAGCACTTTTTAGCTCCAAGTCTCGACCTTTTCCATTCCTGGGCTGCTCCAAGCAAAAAAAGGGAAAGCTCCGCTCTCCCATTTTATATTTTAGGGCCAAGGAAGGACAACTGTGCCTGATCCCAAAAAATCCCCTCTTCCAGCTCCCACTTGGTTTTTTACGGCCACCGAGCCGATGATTCCATGGATTTGCACCCAAATAAAGATAACCGCTACCTGAGCAAAGCCCTGGAGAAAGCCGGAATTCCCACGTGGAATGATGGATGCGGAGCC
This sequence comes from Atrichornis clamosus, assembly GCA_013400975.1. Classification (NCBI taxonomy): domain Eukaryota; kingdom Metazoa; phylum Chordata; class Aves; order Passeriformes; family Menuridae; genus Atrichornis; species Atrichornis clamosus. The sequence continues at coordinate 13,956 of WBMZ01014623.1, forward strand.
AACTCGGAGGATGCCAAATGTTTTAGGGGATCACTCCGGGCTGGGAATAGAAGAGGCCTCTTGGATCTCATCTTCTCCTGACCGGGCAGAAGTCGCAAACCTGCAGCAGGAGAATAATTCCTAATAAAAAAGGCAGAAGCGGCTCCAGAGTGGAATTCAGACACATTCCAAGAATCTTTTCAGAGCACCTTTTCCATAGCAATGGCAAATAATCCTCTGGAAACAAGGCAGGTTATCCCGAAAAATCCCTAAAAACGTGGCTTTTGGGGGTTGTTTTCCATTCACTCCCAGTCCTTTTTTGGAAAATGCTGCTGCTGGGAAAGAAAAGAAATCCTTGAAACCAAGGATTTCACTCACTGGATAACCCGGAATTTGTATCCTGCAGCAGCCTGGATCATCCCGGGTATTATTTCTGATTTTCCTAGGAATTTGTGTCCTGCAGCAGCCTGGATCATCCCGGGTATTATTTCTGATTTTCCTAGGAATTTGTGTCCTGCAGCAGCCTGGATCATCCCGGGGATTATTTCTGATTTTCCTAATCGAAGGAACAGCTACAAAATTTCGATTTTCCGCTGTTTTCCCTTTGCTGAGAATTCCTTTTATCCCCGGCATCGGAAATTTGATGCTCTCCACGCGAAAAATCCAAATTTAAAATAAAGGCTCTGCTGCCCTTCCCTCTGTAGCTGCTCTCCCTCCGTGTTTTCCGTGGAATATTTTATAAATGCACATTTCCTAAAGGGAATTACGATTCCATTGGGAAGTTCCTTGGAGTGAGCAGCCCCAAACACCCTGACAGGCAGGAATAGCTGAGTTTTTGGGAGCATTATAGGAGCAGAGAAGCCTGGAAAAAAAGAGGAAGAGGCAAAGGAGATGGGAAGGAGAAAAAAAACTGGGATCAAAGATTTCAAACAGAGAATAATCCTCAGTTCACATCCACGGAGAACTAAACGTGGATCGTCGCCTTTTCACCAGGAATTGAAACGGAAAAACGTGGAGGACGCCGGGGGAAAACGTGAAGGAGGAGAGAGAAAGCGGAGTGTGGGAATTACTCCGGCTCTTCCCGGAAACCCTGAGGGATTCAGCAAGGGCCGAAACCACAGCAAAGAGCCGGAGCTGAGGGAAAGCCACAGGCACGTTCCAGGCACGGCCAATTCCACTCGGAGCAGATTAGCGGCACCCGGGGATAATTGCCCAGGGAAAGGCCTGCCTTGGCCCGCACGGCTCCAGCTTCCCACCGGGGCTTTTCCAAGGAAAAATGTGCAAACACCGCCAGCAGGCCTGGCTGTAAGTGGCGGAGGAGGGGAAGGGAGGATGGAGGCAGATCCCGGTTCCCCACAGAGCCGAGGGGATGAATCCACACTGGAGGAAGTCACTGGAGTTGAATTCCGTGGGCAGGGACACCTCCCGCTATCCCAGGGTGCTCCAAGCCCCGTCCAGCCTGGCCTCGGACACTTCCAGGGATCCAGGGGCAGCCACAGCTTCTCTGGGAAATCCGTTCCAGGGTCTCAAGCCGTTCTGGGATGATCCCATGATCCAAACAGGGCCTCCCAGTAGTGGAGCGGCTCCCTCGGCCCGGTCATTCCCGGAATTTCATCCCACATCTCCCTTCAGGGAGTCAAGGCTGGACCACAGGCTCTGGATTCCCTGCTGGGCTTGGGAAGGTCAGCTCAGCAGTGCCCAGGGATCTTCGTGATGTAATGGTCAGATCCTGGAATTCCAGAGTGGTTTGGGATGGAAGGGACCTTAAGGATCATCCCATCCCACCCCCTGCCATGGCAGGGACACCTCCCACTATCCCAGGGTGCTCCAAGCCTTATCCAAGCTGGCCTTGGACACTTCCAGGGATCCAGGGGCAGCCACAGCTGCTCTGGGAATTCCATCACAGCCCTTCCCCACCCTCCCAGCCAGGAATTCCTTCCCAATATCCCATCTATCCCATCCCTCTGGCAGTGGGAAGCCGTTCCCTGTGTCCTGTCCCTCCATCCCTTGTCCCAAAATCCCTCTCCAGCTCTCCCGGAGCCCCTTCAGGCCCTGCCTGAGCATCTCCAGAGATGGATTTGCTCTCCCTAAATCCCGCTACTTCCTGTGGGTGTTCCTGGGAGAGGAAAGCTGCTGGAAAGGGACGTGGGGCTGACTTTGGGCAGCTGAGCAGGGCTGGTTTGTGCCCGCGGAGCGCTCCAAGAATCCAAACCAGCCTTCCCAGGAAGCTCTGACTGGCCCAGATTCCCTGGGAAAAGCACGAATGCTATGAAAAAAAAAAAAAGAAAAATAAATTTTAAAAAGTCTGGAATCTCCTGTGGGACAAATCCACCTCGGAGTGCCTGTCCCATCTCCATCACCACCAGCCCCCAGAGCAGCCTGTCCCAAAACAATCCCAAAACCCTTTGGAGTCGGGAGCTGGGATATCTCCCTGCTGGGGTTTTTTTTTTTTTGTGGGAATCCCATCAAAAGCAGCCACCGCGCTGCAGCGACCAACCCTGTCCCAGCACAGCTCTTCCCGACCTCTGCTTCCCAGAAAACAGCCAGGGCTCTGACCGAGCCATCCCTGCGTTTTGCAGATCCCTGGGAGCAGCCGGCATCCTTGGATTGTGCTTTCTCCATCCGCAGAGCACCGCAAGCCCGTGGCTCCTGGAAGGGCTTGGAAAAGCCACGGAGCTGTTCCTTGAGAAGGAATAACAAGGACACGTGGGCACATTGTGGATCATATTCCAGGCTGAGCTCGGGATCATATTCCAGGCTGGGATCGATGCTGGGGCTCCTCTGCCGCATCCCTATCCCGGCTCAGGTTACAAACACGTTCGTGCCGTGCCACGGCTTTCCAGGCAGGAAAACTGATCTCCCTTCCCAGCCCAGTCCTGCTGGATTAACCCTGGCAGTGCTGGAGCAGGGAAAAGCCTCCACGGCTTGGGAAAAAGGCCCAGTCCTGAAGTTAGGAGGGTGGATATGCGGGCACGAAAACCATGGAGTAAAGGAGCATTTCTTGGGCTTCCTGAATTCCCAGGAATTCTCCCTTCCCCTCCCTTTTTTCCCCCAGTCCTTTGCTCTCTGTGTTTCTCCCTTTTCCCTTTTATTTTCAAGCGTTTGCTCTCTGTGTTTCTCCCCTTTCCCCTTTGTTTTTCAATCCTTGCCTCTCCGTTTCTCCCTTTTCCCCCTTTTTTTCCCCCAATCCTTTGCTCTCTCTGTTTCTCCCTTTTCCCTTTTATTTTCAAGCGTTTGCTCTCTGTGTTTCTTCCTTTTTCCTTTTTTTCCCAATCCTTTGCTTTCCGTGTTTCTCCCTTTTTCCTTTTTTTCCCCAATCCTTTGCTCTCTGTGTTTCTCACTTTTTCCTTTTTTCCCCAGTCCTTTGCTTTCCACGTTTCTCCCATTTTCCTTTTTTTTTTCCAATCCTTTGCTCTCTGTGTTTCTCCCTTTTTCCTTTTTTTCCCAATCCTTTGTTCTGTGTTTCTCCCTTTCCCCTTTTTTTTCCCCAG
>WBMZ01014630.1:0-40740 GCA_013400975.1 Atrichornis clamosus
CGGGAGCGCCCCTTTCCCGCCTCTCTCGCTGCCGCTGCCGCCCGCCTCCCCCGCGCTCCCTCCGCCCCCTCGGCCGGCAGCTCCCGCCCGCCGCTCCCCGCTGCGCAGAGCGGCCGCGCCGGCGGGGGATGGAGAGCCAGCGCTGCTTCGCCAACCGCTTCGATGACTACCCGGGCAGCCCCGCGGCGGCGCCGGACAGGGAGGCGGCGGTGCCGCTGGTGACGGCCACCATCGAGCGCATCCTGCGGGAGCTGCCGCCCCTGGGCGGCCCCCGCGGCTGCCCGGGCGGGCTGTACGGCGGCGTGGCCGGCGTGGCCTACATGCTGTACCACGTCGCGCAGTGCCCGCTGTTCGCGCCGTCGCGGGACTCGTACCTGCGGGCCGCCCGCCGCGTCGTGGACGCCTGCCTGCGCTACCAGGAGGGATGCGGCGAGGCCGACGCCGACACCCGCGCCGCCTTCCTGCTGGGCGGCGCCGGGGTGTACGCGGTGGCGGCGCTGGTCTACCGCGCCCTGGAGCTGCCCGACTTCGCCCGGCCGCTGGGCAAGTTCAGGGAGCTGAGCGAGGTCTGCGCCCCGCTGTCCTTCCTCGAGTGCGGCTCCGACGAGCTCTTCGTGGGCCGCGCCGGGTACCTGTGCGCCGCGCTGGTGCTGAAGCAGCGGCTGGGCATGGAGGTAAGGGCGGGCCGGGGCCGGAGGGTCATCCCCGGGACCGGCCCCGTCGTCGGGGTTCCGCGGGGAGCTAGGGCGGTCACTCGGACCGGCTGCCCGCGCTGCTGCCGAGGCGGGACAGTGCCCTCGGTTCTGGTCGGCGCTGGAGAGGGGTGCAGCCGTGCCGCGGCTCTCCACTAAACCGAAAAGAAAAAAAAAGCGCGTTTTGCAGCTTGCACTTTTGGGGGACCGCTTCAGAAAGAGCCCCCGGGAAGAGAGAGCTTCCTCTAGGAGCTGTTCCTCCGTAGCGCTCCTCACCGAAATTAAAAGATGCGGCGTTGGCCAGAGGGAGCGGGGGCACGGGGCGAGCGGGACGGGATCCGGGCGCTGGAGCGGAGCGCTGCATCCCGGGGCACGCCGAGAGCATCAGCTGTTGGCTGCCAAGTGGTGAATTATCTTAGCAGGAGCCACCCCGGGATTTTCACGAGTATTTCCGTAAAATGAGGTGAGTAAGAAAAGAAATAGCGTTGGGTAAAACAGAGTGAGCAACCGTACAGTACTAAGAGGTGGTGTGCTATAATTTTTAAGCAAGGAACCAGATTTTCAAAGGCATGTGGTCTTGCTAACCCCAGCATACAGACTTTTGGAAATCTGGCCGTGTATTTTGATGCTTTTCATGAATGAGAGCTGACGATGTTTTTGCTGGAAGCATGCGATGTGGTTTGGTTCAACATACTATTGATTTCAGCAGTCGGGACTTTACCCCAGGAAATTGTCATTAGGATTCGACTGACGACTCCATTGACTACAGCATAATAATTACTGCAACTGATTGTGTTTGCTGTGGTGTTTGTTACTAAGTGGTCAGTGTGGTATCTGAGCAGGCAGTTGGTAGATTTTTTTCCTGTCCTCTTGTCAGGTCCAATCTTTGTTTCCTCTGTTAATCACTGATCTGCAAGTTCATATGCTTCTGGCTTTCTTTCCTCCCAGGAGAGAAAGCAACGCTTATTTATAAGTAAATAAATGATGAAAAAACAAGTGGCTCTGCCCCATCCAATACCAGTCACTGCAATTGCAGTCTGAGGAAATTCACTTAATAGAGGTCTCAGGAGGCTGGAGGGTATCCAGAGAAGCCAAGAAGAATGTTAAGTCAGTTGAATACTTTGATTGCCTTGAACAAGAATTCTTACCACACTAAGCATTTAAAGTAGGACACCAAGAGTGCTGTTTCTTTGCATAGGGTTGTCTGACAATCATAACCATAAACACGATTACTTTATTTGCAGCCATAACATAACCAAAGTTTTCGTTCTGATGGTGTTTCCCATGAGAGGAAAGTTTTGCAGACATGTCACAATCCTATGTGCAGCAGTGCCTGCCTGAAGGAATGGTTTCTCAAGGAGAAATAAGCCTTCCCTGTGAGTTCAGTTTGCACTGGGGGAGTGTGTCTCGTACCCACGTCAGTGCTTGTGATGGTGTCGTGACAAACCAGCAGAAGAAGGTGGCACCCTGCACTGTACTGCTTCATTTAATTCCTTTATCCACTTGCCTGATATGCTTGAGAGCAGTCCCTGAGCAGCTGGAAGAGTAGGTGCAATCACCTCTCACATGCAGAGTGAGAAAGGGGAAAGCTCTCCTCTGTCTGCTTGCTTGGGGAAAAATGACACTAAATGCAGCTGTAAAGAGTTAAACATCCACACGCATGTGCACTTTCTGTGGAATCTATTTAGCAGGTGGGTTAATTGCTGTCATAGTGGGTTTATTTTGCCAATAAAACATATCCTGTGACCCGTTGCTGATGTTTTCATCAATAAGCTAATGTCTTTCTATAGTGTTATTTCTTCTGTCAAATACGTTGTAAATTTTAAATGCATAGTGCAAGAAATAAAGTACACTGTTAAGTATTAATAAAACCAAATTTAATTTTTCAATTTTAACAAAGATTTTTAAAACTTTCAATTAAAATATTTTGCTCCTTAATGAGGAAAATTATGATTTCTAGTCTATATGTACTCAAGCTTCAGCAAAATGTGTGTTCTTTGATAAATATTCCCAGCCTAATACAGAATTATTTTAATTAGTACATTGCCAGACCAAACCCTGCATGTTTTTACAAATGAAGAAAGGGATGCCCAGGGAGCGTGCATGTCATTTATTACCCAAGGTCAAACAGTAAGCCAGGTACATCCCAGAATAGCAGCAACGTCTTGTGATTCGAACCGCTGGAAAATGCTACCTCCTGTAATTTGATTGTGCACAGCCTCACATGGCTCATTGCAGCATGTTTTCTTGTTTCCCACGTTCTTTTTTTTTTTTTTTTTGAGGACACTGTGCAAACATTTCCAGCACAAAGTGAAATCCGTTCCTTACAGTGAAATCCAGCCGCTGCTGCCCGCGTGGTTTTCTCCTCTGAAGGAGTCAAATGATGACCTACATACGAGAAATCGCTTGTCCTTGAAAAGAGCCTTTTGAGTGAATTTTACAGTTTATGTCGTGGGTTTGGGTTTTGTTTATTCCAAGCAGGGACAGAAGGAGACAGCTTTATTTCAGTAAACACCAATGTAGCTCAGCTGCTGTGCCCCAACACTTCAGTTTCTTGGTAAAGAGTCGTGGTGTCTTTAAGCTTCACATGTTCTTCATGAAGTTAATGGACTGTCCTGAAGGATCCAGTCTGCTGGATAACACTGACCTCATGTGAAGAAGGCATTTGCATTCAGCTGGTTTTCAGATTTTTAGGCTAATACAGCATTTTTCCCTGATGAATTAATTGGGATTTTTTGCATGAGTAAGGATTACTTCAACAGTCAAGGCTTAACAGGATTTGACTTTCATGATGCACTGCACATTAGGAAAGATGTTTATTTTCATCCCTTCTTTAATTTCTGTTATACTGCAGTCAGTGCTTCCTAGGCAGAGGTAGGTAAAATATTGTTTTGGCAGAAACAATGTGTCATTTTTATAAGGTGCGTGTACTTTAGCTGTCCTTAACTGCTGTGTTTTCACCATTCAGAAAAAATTAATTTCGTTCTCTCTTCTTAAGTACATCTTTTTCTGATGCTTGTAGTGTTGGTTCATTGTGTGTCCTTGGGGAAATCTGTCAGTCCTGGTTTTAATTATCTTCACTCCGTCTCTATTTGCTTGTCCAAACAGCAGTAAGACACCATTAAAATGGTGATCCCATCCCTCCATTCGGGTGATATTTTATCCTTTCCTCAGTTTTTCTCCGTGATGTTTCTGTCCCATTTCGTGGTTGATGGAGCATGGTGTGCCTCGGTAGTTCACTTCCTTCCGGCAATGTAACTCTCAGATGAGGGAGGAAAAGTACAGAAGTTCAAGTGGCTCCTCGTATTACCATCTGCTAAAGATGTTGCCGCCTTTTAGCACAGCTTGGGTTATCTTTTAATAACTGACTGTCTGGATGGGCTTGACTGAATTCCACTGGCTCAGGGCTGCAGCAGCAAAGACATCGGTGGTGCCCCGTAGGAGGCAGAGCAGAATTTTGTATGACTGCCTGGTGCTGTGATTTCATTAGAGACCGTGGTTTTGAAAGACATTGGGGATGCTGTGAGACGCCCTTGCCTGCAGTGGTGACAAGCTGAACCAGCACCCTGTGGCAGCAACGTGGCCAAACCTGTTTCCTCGGGGATTGAACACTGGGGAGAGTCTTGAGAGCCTGCAGAGCCCTTAAGCTCTTGCATGCCGTGGTGGTGGAGCTTTCTGTCTCAGTGGCAGAGGGGCATCTCGGGTTTCCTTTTCAGCAAATGCAGTCGTGATTTGGTGTGTGTTTCCAAGGGCGTTGTCCTGTCCCAGAGTGGGCACAGTTCTGGTGCTGTCAGGGCCTGCCCAGAAAGGACAATGGTCTTTCTAGCAGGACCTCATTGAGTGGGTAGGGCTGGCTTTAAAAGGCAATGGAATGGATGGATGTGCAGCATGTGGGACCTGACAGGTCCAGCCAGTGTGTATTTCGTAATATTCTGGGAGAGACGATACAAATGAAAAAAAATTATTTTCCTTCAGCTCTTCAAACAATTCTAGATGATGTTACTTGTTCCTCAGTCTTCCCTCCAGAGAGTGAGCTAGTTTTTAAAGACTATTGTAAGTTACTTTGCTGCACCTTTTTTTTTCAGTATCTTAGGAAAAAATTGGAAAGTATGAGACGAAGGAGCTTCCCGAATCCTGCCTAGAACATGTTCATTTGCAACTCTTTAAAGTGGAATGTAGACGTATTAATACTGAACAAAGTGTTTCTGAAAGACATGCAATGGACAGATCTTAGCATGGGAGATCTGCAGAATACCCACAAAATTGATGCACCTCCAAGTGCTGTAGTGCAGAATCCCCATGTCAGGCTTTTAATCTCACCTGCACCTGGAAGGGAAGGGTTGGCCTTTGAGGTGAGATTTCATTCCTCCACTGTGGCCATTGAAGTCCTTTCTCTCTGTGGAAGAATTTGCCAGTTTATCTGAAACATTGTGGTGTTTGAAATGTCAAATATCGTGGTGCTAGCTGGAGCTGTGCTGATTTCATTATTTCATTTCACACAGGCCACTACACAGCCAGGATTTCTTTTTTTGCCAGAGGATTAAAAGGAGTTAACAGTAAAGATAAAATCTTTTGATCCTAGCCAGCCTCTTTTAAGTGTACAGTCTCCTAGCCGTGGTTTCCGAAACCACACACAGGGGATAAATTTTGCATTAATTTGCTTAAATTGATAAATTTAAATCAGGAGTTGAAAACTGGATTTTTCTAAAGTAAACAGTGAAACAAAGGGAATTATTTCTATCTGGGTTTTTGGTTTTTTTTTTTTTTTAGAAACCATTCTGAAATAATTTGGGTCTACATTTCAGAATTTCCCTGTTCCTCTTCAGCAAGGCAATGCAAATCTTTTTTATTTTAACAGCCTTCAGATTGGGAGATGGGGAGACCTTGATAATGGCTGCCTGAATTCTGTTCAAAGCGGTGGATACTGAATATCCAGTTGTAGAGTCAAAGCAGAAAATTGGAGGTTGAAAATGTTGAGTTAAACTGCATTGTTTATTAGCCAGCAAACAAGCACTGTAATACAGACTGGATCCTGCTAGAATTGGAGGTTTGATTGACATAAGTTTAGCGACATAAGTGATGTATTCTGCTGCAGAAATACGGATTTCAGCCGCTTATAGCTGAAGAGTGGTGTTAAAGAGAAGGTTTTGTACAAAAGCAGTGTCGTATCCCTGCACTGCTTTGTGCTGTTGGAAGAACGTTTGCCTATGCAGCAGCATCTTTCTGCTGGAAAAGCAGCGCAAGCAGTAATACTGATGTTAGAATAAGAGATTTTAACAAAAAAGAAAAGGTATTTATGCAGAGGCATCTCTTGTATCCAAAATAGATCCCTACTTTCCCATCCTTCTAACTCCTTTAAATTTCACATGCGGGAGTTTAACTCTTAAACTTTGTCGGTTCAGCCACCTTCCTCATCATCCCCGTGGAGAACTTCGAGGTCTCCCTTTGGGCTCTGTCGGTGCTGCTCCCTACCCTGCTGGGAGCAGAGGTGTTCCAGGCAGTGTCTCTGCCCTCTGCAGTGCTGCCTCTGGCTGGAGGGTGAGACCTGCGGAACAAAACAGGGGAACTGGAATGAGGTGTGTTTGTGGGAAGGTGCTGGGGAGTTACCTGGGCCTGTGGAGTGTGTCTGGTGACTGAATCTCTGGAAGCACCTGGAGCCGTCAGGGCACTGGAAGCAGAGAAGCAGGGGATCTCTCCAGCAGAGAGGTGCGGGGCTGGGGTTCAGCTGCTGTTTCTCACAACATTAGTTACCTGGGGGCACTTTGGTGGCACAAGTTCCTTAAATCTATTGCCTTAGGTGTTCAGATTTTTGTGTGTTGTATTTTATGCATATGTCAAAGAATTTTATTGCAATACCGCGTTTCTACAGATAGCAATATTTGACATTGATGTTTTCCCCCATGATTTTGTGGCCTGGTTCTTACACAGGGCCAAAAGCCACAGTTAACTGTGTTAACTCACAGGTAGCACTGGATGACACAGCAGAAAGAAAGAGTGTGCATGTCAAACATGCTTATGTGGTGCAGTGTGTGGAGGCAGAGAGACAGGCAGGCATGGGGAAAAAGTACATTTGACAGAGGCTGAACAGAGAGGAGAAAGAAAGAGACTATTTTAAAATTTATTTTAAAAATGAAGGAAATAGTTTCTGGCAAAAATAGAAAAATGGAAAGTTGCAGAGGGGTAGCAGAATCCAAGGATGAAAGGAAAAAGGTGAGAAATAATGTAGACCCTGGAACAGGGAAGATTTAAAACTAAAATCAGGTTCTCTGACAAACTGGTGGAGATCTGATGGGTAATTTACTCAATTTAGAAGAAGGTAAAAGTTCAACAGATCAGTAAAGACAGGGAGAAGAGGACAGGCAGAGGAGTAAGCTACATTTCGTTGAGGAAAATTACTATTTTTGTCTGGTTGTTTTTTGTTTGTCACACTTCTGTCCCCATAGTCTCTTTGCATATGCTCATACACTTACAAAAATAGCTGTCATCACATTCAGTGCTTACAAATCAGAGCACAGTCCTATGTGTTATATTCCCTGTTTTCTTTCTCTAAGGAATAACTGAGATAACTGCTGATGTCTGGAAGCAAGTACAGGCGTTTTCATGAACACTGCTGTACTTCTGACACTGACATTTTCCTATTACGTGCATATAATACCATAAATGAGTGTGTAACCCAAATAGTAATGCTGTTAGTAAAGCTTACTTTGGTACCAGGCTAAACAAGCAGGAATATGAAAGACTGAGCTGCTCCTTGGAGGAAGAAAAGAGCACAAGAATAACAACAATTAACAGTAGAAGTGTAACATCCTCAGCACTTTACAGCACTGAAATGGAGAGATAAAAGTAAACCATAATTTCCTCTGTAGTCCCTTAGTACACGTAGTTAGAACATTAGATTTGTATGTAAGGATGTCGCCCAGCCATGCACCACAGCTGGCAGGGTGCAAATACAGAAAAGGTCCTCTCCTTTTGTCTCACCTCTGTTAAATCAATATACCCTACTTCTCTCTGTTAATTCACCTGGACAGTCTTAAAATCAACCTGCAGCCCCACTGAGAGGATGTGTAAAGGCTGCAGAGCAGGTCCTCAGCCTCCCCTCCAAGCAGCAGTGGAGCTCTGTAGAGAGGATCAGGGAGGCAGTCAAAATGGGCAGGTCCCATGGTCCTGCTGAGACCCAGCTCCTCTGTTCCATCCCTTTTTAAAAAAATCAGAATTCAATATATGCAATTAGGTCACCATTTTTGATAAGGCAATCTGTCAAAATGTGTCTTTGTCTGTGTCTGTCATGGCAGGGGGTTCTTTGACCATTGACAAGCCTGAGATTAAGCACGAGTGATGTTGTGTAACCTTCTGTCCACTCCATTACAACTGAGCTCAGGGACAATGCCCTGTCAAAACCACTTATTTCTTATCTATGTTGTAGGATTATTTTCAATTGATAGTTAGTGAGCTGGAGTACCAAGGCAAAATAATTGAAATAGCAATTTCATTTTAGGCAAACATGATCAAAAAGTATCTTAATAGCAGTCCAAGCTGTGGCTGAGTCATTTGGTGTTTCTCAGCTCAGTATATTTTGATGTCTGACAGCAGAACCATAAATCTATTTTTGCAGTAGATCAGCATTCCTGAATTCTTCATTTTAATGGCTTAGTATCTCTTGCTAAAGAACAGTGGATCTTGAGTGAGATGGAATGGATGTCTGATAGCACTGAATTATCTGGGAGGAAAAACAATTGTGGCAGACAAATGCACCTTCTCTGTGTCCAAGACATTTAGTTATTTTGTGTGGCTAATGCTCCTCTTCACAGGATGCTTCCAATCCCTCAGAGGTACAATGTTGACATAATTGAGGATTATAAATTGGAGATGGGTGGGTCATATTTAGATTTCAGTGTCAAGGAAATGAAGGCTGCTCTTAAAAGTGTGTGGGCCTTGGGCTAGAAGCAGCACAGGACAAAGCAGCTCTGTGCTGCTGGGTCAGTGCAGAATTGGAAGATGGTGATTATTGCATATTCCATAGTAGCAATCTGCATTTTGTCTGCTCAGTCCTGACAGCTAAATAATATCTCTACCACGCTAAAAGAGCTGACAGGGACCTTCAGAGGTAATTCAGGCTGTCATCTAGCCCCAAGGAAGCTGTACCTGTGCCTGTGTCATTCCTGGCAGCCCCCCTCTAACCTGCTCTTCATACCCCCAGCCAGTGGTAAGGGATCTGCAGTCTGTCTGGTGCACTGCTTTCTGAGAAAGTCCAGCCTAATGACTAGTCCAAATCTTGCTGTAATTTGTACTCTCCATTGAGGAATAGCAAGAAATTATGTTCCACTTCACAGAAGCTCTTTATATATTTCAAGACTGTTATAATTTTCACCTTTATATTTTTCTTCTCTAAACAATCCTAATCCTTCCAATCTTCCCATGTGTGTCACGTTTCCTATACCTCTGGTCATTCATTCCCACTGCACTCTGCCACTCTCCCTCCAGCCTCTCCTGAAGATGCCAGAAGTTGGACACGTGGTTCTGGCAAAGGCCTTTCTAGTTTATCAGAGAGATAACTCTGTTTCTTCCAGGCCTTGTTTCCATATATACAGCTCAGTAAGGTGTTTGCACGTCCCACCAGCGTGACACTGACTCACATCCAGCTCAAGACCTGCTGTTATCCAGCAGTCTTTTGATGGGTGCTGCTGCATGGACGGGTATTCTTTGGGAAAAGTCTCTGAACAAGTGAAATAGGTAGGGGTCATGTGGAGACAGGGAATCATTGAACATTGTGCTGTGATGTGCAAGATGAGAGGCTTCTTCTGCTGAAGGAGCTTTGTGTCATTAACGCCACCTCGAGAATCTCTTTGCCTTTGTTCCCTGAATAAAACTGGGAACATGTTATGTGTGCCATTACCTACCCAGGGAACGTCTGTGAAGTGATAGAGTTCTCTTGTGGAAGTACAGTTGGAACGCTACATTTGAGAGGGCTGTACTCAGACGATTATTTTGTCCGCATTAGAAATCAAGGAGTAAGTGAAACCTGAAGTGTCTGGAGGTTAAATTTAGTCTGTTCTTGTGACTTACTTTAATTGCTAATGTAAAGATAAAGCTCAGTGTTGTCTCTTCTTCTTGCCATCTGTGAAAGGGCTAATGCTATACTGGTTTCAGTTTTCTAAGACTAAGCCAATGATTAAGTAGTTAATATTACAGTTTTAATAGCAATGGACTGCAAGATACACATTCCGCATGTAGCTGTTTAAATTTGATCAAACCTAAGTTGGTCAAATATGGACTCAGGGAAAATTCTTAGCAGTAGAACAGCAAAAGAGACTTATTCAAGCTCTTTAAATAAATATTGATTTGTTTGTTCTTGGTCTTGCAGAGCTGAATCAATCATGAGCTTTCTTATGCCAGACTGCCTTTTTCATCCAGACATGTTTTTTATTATGCCATCAAAAATGCCTGGAAAAACTGCTCATTTATCTGTTCCACATTCGGAAGACAAAATGTAGACAGAGTTGTGGTATGAATGCACTTGTCCTGTTTTGATTTTATTCTCTAAGCACTGGGGACCACTAGCTTATTTTGGTAAAACAGAGATTGTAAGGTTAATTTAAAAAAAATAACACACAGGTGAGTTGAGTCAAACTTGGACATAAATCTAAAGGTCTTTAAATGAATAAAATACACACCATCTATCTGAACAGTGTATTAGCATACTCACTTAGCTTTGGATTTGGCTCAGTTGTAGAGCCAAAGCATGGCCACGGCTGGAAGGCACCTCTGGAGATGTTCTGGTCCAGCCCCCTGCTCAGAGCAGAGTCCAGAGTCCACAAGAGCAGGATGCTCAGGATTGTGTCCACTTGGTTTTAAACATCCCCACTCTGTGCCTTTCCTAGGCAACCTCTTCCTGTGTTAGGCTACCTTCACAGTAAAAAGCATTCTTTTTATATTTAAGTGTAACTTTGTCACTGCACACTGCTAAGAAGAGCCTCTCAGTGCCATCTCTGTTCTCTCCTATGTCTCTGTGTTGATGAAATCTGCCCAGAGCCCTCTGCTCTCCAGGCTGAGCAGTCCCTGGGTTGGTACATGGAAAGCACGCAGTCATTCCTGCTCCATCTGCCTCTCTTCCCCAAAAGCGGGCTCACAATGTGATTCCACCTCCTCTGACTTCCCTTAGTAGTTGGATGGACGAAGGATTGCAGTTTTTTTCCCTTGCAGTCAGGAAAGAGCCAAAAGTCCAGAAGGGTCAAAAGGACCTATTCAGCACCATGGTCTCCTTGTCAGTCTTTGCTGTAGCAAGGAAGGGCAGAATCTTCTCTTAGTAGCTAAATATTAAGGTTGACAAAACTGTTACTGACTCTGGCAGGTAATGGGGAAGGTTGTGGATCTGAAGAACTTTAGTGTAAAGATTTTTTTTTCCCCAACAAAACCAAAGCTGTTTCAGTGCGTGCTGCAGCTCAAAGGCTTCTCAGTGCCCTGGGGCTCTGCAGCACTGAGTGTCTGTTAGGGCAGATGCCTGGATGATCCCGGGAGGTAAACCATGCCCCACCACAAATACCCTAAAAGTGCCTATTCCCCTGCATTGTAGGAACATTATCTCCTGACTGCCTGTATTAATCAAACACCTCAGGCTGCTGTTTGCCAGTGGAGGAGAGTTCCCTGTCCCACCTGATGTGTGAGGAGCCAAGGATATACCAGAAGAAGAAGGCAAAACCTTTTACTGAAAGCTGAGTTACAGGCCAGGAGTGATAAAACGTTATTCCTGGTGTCTGCAGATGGCCAGGATACCCCTCAAGCATGGAGGCTATGAGTGAAGTTCTTTTCTGTTGTTATTTTTATGGAATTTCTTTCAGATTTTGCAAGACAGACATCAGAGGACTCCACGTCCTTCTGGGCCCTTGAAGTGAAGCTGCTTTACTCCAAGGGCATCAGAATATTAAGAACATGCAATAGGTATGAAAGGCATCTGGCAAGGAGTTTTCAATAAATGTGGTTTGACTTAGCAAGCTTGACTTGGAAAAGACAAGTCACAGTTTGTGATCTGCAGGTTCAGAAACAGCTGAGTGGGGGCCTCCTGTCTCACTTTGCACTGTTCCTCCTGTGGGGCTGCAGACTACAATCATGTAAAATGACAAATCCAGCAAAAGAGAAGCACTGGCATTGAGTGCTCCCAGGGCACTATGTGTCATCGGTAACATGAGGTAATAGTAATTCCTGTGAGTTAATTGCGTGGCCAATTGCTGTGAATATTTCTTTATTGCTGGTGGCAATGGTGTGATTTGTCTCACGGCTCTTACTCTTCCTCTTTGCCATGTGAGGTTTGAACTCTTAATCGGAACTGTTCCTTCTAACACAGCAGTCCCTTTTTCCCCGAGTGTGCTTAGTTTACACACAGTCACAACTGAAAATAAATAGCACAAAGGGAAGATCGATAAAATTTTCCTAATTTTATTACAGTACTGAGTGGCAATCTTTTAACTCGGAGAAAAGTACAGACGGTAATTCCATTACTTACCAAGTAAGCTACGTTTTAAAGAGCACAGTATTCCACACATCCTCAAATTAGTCCCATGATTCTCACTCTGTCCTTGAAATGTGGCAGTATTGAATCGTGACTGTCTGTATTTGAAATATGACTTGAATTGTATTTGGAGTTGTGAGCATATTTCCAGGCAATGCTAATGGCTCTGTATGCCACTCAAAACTCTTGTTACTGCCTTGTGCTTCAGAACTGTTGTGTCGATGTGCCTTGGAGTATCTGGGAGCCACATACAGAACATCAGGGTTTTTACAACATCAGGCTGCTACCACAGTCTAAGGGTAGAGTAAAATTCAGATGACTCAGAGGACTTGATCACCTTCATCTGGTTTTCCTGCATTATGTTGTCAGCACTCTTCCTGTAGCTTAAGTTGATATTTCTATTCAGTGGCTTGTTGGCCTGGCACAAATTGCAGATCATCATCACACAAAGTAAAAGTGGCATGATGCCAGCATGGAGCTCTCTAGAATTCCCTTTGCTTGAAGGCAGTGCTGGTGCTACTTTAAAGTGACTAATGTATGCCTCTGTTAGCCTGTGAATGATGCTGCTGTGTCGTTTACCTCATTTAACTAATTTCACAGGTAGCCACATTGTTCCTCAGCAGCAAATACTTAAACATAGGCTCATAAAGATGTGCATAGTAGAACTGTGCATATAAAGCAGCATGACTTCAGATGAAGAAGTCCTTTGAGACAAGCAAGATCACTTGTTGTAAATAACAGAATTATAAAATTAGTGGCTGATGAAAGAGCAGTAGCCAATACCTTGTTTACATTTGAATAGGGCTTTTGATGCAGTGTCAAAGATAATCTTCTTTGAAAACTTAATTCATGCTGGCTTGGACGGAGACATTGTGGATTTGGAACTGGCTGAAAAACCACAAGGAAAGCTTATCATAAGTACTAATAAGGGACTGATGTAGCAACCAGCCTTATTTATTATCTTCATTAATGATCCAGAAGAGGCAGATCTCTGGATTAAGAATTGCTTTGGCTTTTAAACTGAAGCAAGTGCCAAATACCATGCACAGGCAGAGGGAAAGTATGAAAACAGCTCAAGAGATTAAAAAATGAGCTAAAAAAAGGTTTATTTTTAGCAGTGTAGGCACGTGTATCTGGGAAGAAATATCTGTAATACTTGTCCTGTATGCTAGGAAGAAACTGAGAATCAAGTAAGCTGGACATGGCAGGGCCTGGGTTACTTGAGTCCCCAGTTCATGTGGGTGTCAGCGTGGTCTGCACAGATGCTGCATCGCTGCATGTATGTGAGCGCATGTCAGTTCTGTGCTTACTTTAATGTAAATTATCATTAAGTTCCTTTGCATTTATTCTCTGTGGGAATGAACAGCTAAATTCAACGAAAAGCCATAACCAGTTCTCGTTAACACAGCAGGGCATCCAGAAGGTCAATGAAATTTTGGACTGCCTACACAGCTGTAACATCCAACAGAGACATTATGGATTCACTCTTTGTGATTCCTCAGACCTTTCCATTGCCTAAAACTCACTCTGGATGCAAAGGCATCGAAAGTTTTGTAGTCTAAACTCTCCTGTGCTGGTGACCAAGGTTGGATATGCTTAAATGTCCAAGGCACCAAGTTTATGCCCTGGAAATCTTCTGGACATCTTTCGGTAGGCGTGCCAATCCTGAGAGTGCTGTGTTGTGGGCCACATAAGGCATGCCAAAATTCAGAAGCCTACAGCTATGTCACTCATCATTTGTGGAGCTCTGGTACAGGTTTATAGGGCTCTCTTTTCTCCGTGGTGTTTATGCAATTCCTTTCAGTCTTCCCACAGGCAATGGCAGTTTGAACTCCATCTCACCTGCCATAACTCATCTCTACAATCCTCCAAAGGAGGCTGTAAAGCTGCAACTGGGGAGCACATCCCACCCAGCTCGTCTCTCCCGGTTTGCTGGAGGTGCTCTTCTCACACAGCCCCAAGGGTCTGACCTGCTGCGGAGTAAAAGCAAACCAAGCATTGTGTCTTTTCCCAGGAGCAAGGGCAGAATGTGTTCACCTCTTGTCACCCTTACAGGTTTTAGGACCAAATGGGCTCTGAGCGAATCACAGTATGAGTGTGGGGTCTTCCTTTTTCTATGCAGTAACCTTGAGATTTCATCACTGACCTGGTAATTCAAATTCACCTCCCTTTTTTTTCTGACACAGTGCAGTGATTTAAGCTGATGGCTAGAGCAAGTGTCTCTTATTGCACCTCTGATTGAAATTACTTTCATAAAATACTCACACATTCTTCAGAGCAGGGCGTGGCGGGGAGTGCCCCAAACTCTGTGCCTTTGTCACCTGAAGTGACAGCGTGGAAAGAAACTGTTCCTGCATGGCAGGGACACAGTAACTGCACAACAGGTTTAAGTAACAGTTTTCAAACTGTTTCACACACAGCACAGTGTGGACAGTTGGATGCTTCCACTTGCTTGCAGTGAGGAGCACTATAGTGTATAAACAAACGTTCCTCCCTCAAGATTTGTTCCCAGTGCTCCATCTGGTTTAATGCCTTGTACCGGTGCTGGATGACTCAGAGTAGCTACACAAATGTCTGGGGAAAGTGATTCTGAAACGTGTTGTCTGTAACATACCTAGTCTGCTTTTTTTAAGGACTGGCTTTGTGCTCTGAAACACAGGGGTTTATTTTTCTTCCAGAATTGGTGGGCTGAGTTCTGGGAGTTGATTCTATGACTTGCCCTGCAACATCTGTCAGTGTTATGACCCACCCCTGAAGGTGAGGGTAACCCATGCTCTTGTTGATAGATGCCTTGGGGCAGAGTAGAGTGAAAAGACACTGAATGATTGGTGGTTGTAAATGTATGTATGTATGTAGGGTTTGGTTTAGAACAGTTTGCTTGCAATGGAAAGCAGGTATGTAGCCATTTTGCTTATTATTATCTATAGTAATATAGCAATATAAAAGCAGTAAAAAGCACAGTAAAAAGCACCATCCCACCTCACAGGGTCTGCCTCTCATCTGGCTCAAAGCCCAGCTTGTAGCCCTCAGTGGTGGGTGTTCTCCCCCTCTGTTTTACGTGGGTCAGAGGCTTCACTACCACACACCCAAAAACTCACCTCCTGCCCCTCAGGGTGTGCAAACCCGGCCTCAGAAAAGCACCCACAGCCTCCACAAATGGGCGATGGTTTCAGTCATTAATCATTAGCATGCCAGTCTCTCAGTCAGGAATAAATGTTCTTGCATTGTAATATTTNATTGTAATATTTGATGAGTTGAAAGGTGATAAAAATGGTTTTTAGCTACATGGGCTCTGAAAAATTCAAATTTAATTCAGCTGGAATCTTGGAGCACTTCTGGCAGTTAGGCCAAAGATCTTTGTAAAAATTCTCAATTTTAGAAAGATTCAGTTGGTTTGTTAAAATTGCATAGTGTGAGTGTACTCAGCTAAATTTTGCAGAAGTAATTTCCCTAGGTTATTTGAGTCTTGGGGGAGCAGAGAGATATTTTGCCTTTAAATTTGCAGCTTTTAATAGACTATCATTTTGTTCTTACATTGCAAGATAAAATAATTTTTGTGTTCTTTAACACATTATCTCCTGTCCAGAATATAGATGCTGCCATGTTTTAGCTTCACTTCGGAGACTCTTTTAGCTGCCTCTGAAATACTTGTGTCTGCTTGATTTTATTTTGCTTGTTTTGTTTTGTATTTTGATAATGGGAGAACAGACCTGGAGAATTATCAGAAGTAAGAACAAAACAATGGCTGCTAAAGCAGCTTTTAAATAAACATTTCAGCGTTGCTCTCATGTATCCTAACACTTCCTGTTTGCCTTCTAGAGTGCTGCAATACACTGAGCAGAGATTTCACTGAGCTGTTCACAGCACTATGCAAAGTGTCTCATATAGCTTAGGACCTTCTCTTCCATAAGATTTTGAGCAGGTCAAGGACTCCTCTGAGGTACTGAGCTGTTCCAACTGTACACGTGTTCTGCAGGCACTGTTGGGCATTCTGTGTATCCCTAGGTAGGATGTTAAGGTGAAAGGCCAAGCTTTTATTGTTTTTCAAATGGGGAAAAAATCCCCACAACATTGAAGGCATTGTGGTTGGGAGCCTCCGACGCTGGCAGCAACCGTGTTCTCTTTCTGAACCTTAATTTGAAACAAAGAAAAGAGTAGTAGTTAATTTCTCCAAGTTTTAACAGTAGCAATCTATAAAGACTTTTATGGATAGTTTTCCAAATGCTACATTCTGCAGCCTCCTCCTCCATTTTTTTTTGTTCTGACGCTGCTGCCATGAGGCTTTGAGGAGGCATATCTGCTTCCTTCCTTAGTTTGGTAAGCCTGCAGATGGCACACGTTCACTTGTACAGAGGGAGTAGGTCTGAACACTCACAAAACAACCTGAAGGCATTGGAAGTAGACTGGAAATTGTTGCATGAGGTAGATAAAAGGACTGGATGATGGTGACAGATAAGGAATGCAGTATTTTTAACATAAAGAGGAAAAAAATATAAGGCTTCCTAATAGTGTAAAGAATGAAGTCTCTGTCTTCTGGGTTTCAAATGTCCCTGGTATATTTTGTGAGTTACAGCCATGTCAACAATGCTAAACAAAACACTGAGGAAGCCAAAAAAAAAAAAAAAAGATACTCAGCAACCCGCTTCATATGTGAAATTAAATGGATGTGCAGTTGCTTACATTGTAATGTTTGATTAGTTGAGAAGTGGTCAAATGTTTTTGACAGGTGTACTCCAGGCCAAATCATGACAGAAAAAAATTCCCTGTGGAAAACAGTGTAAATGTCTGACAGTCTCAGCTGCATCTGTGAACCATGACCTAGCATAACAGCTTGAAAGGCAAGTGAGTTCCTGTTAAACTGAATATCGAGCAAGATCAGACAAAATTTGATCCAATACAATTTGCTGGTGGGTGTATAAACTGCAATGCTTTATTTTAGTTTTTCAAACTTCTTCATTTTATTTTAATTCTTCAAAGAATGTATTTGCAGTAGCAAAGAAGATTTACAGCAAGAGTGCCAAGCTCAACTGCAAATAAAGACCATTATGTGAAATTCTGGCTTCAGGGCAGTGGTGCCTCACAACTCAACTGAAATTTTTAGTATCTTTCATTTAGACGCAGATGGTGTGTTGCCTAGTTCATCACAGGAGACAGTCTTCTTGAGAATATTTGTTGACATGAAGCACATTTCTTTCAGAGTTTGAGAGAGAACTACTGCTTATAAAGGCAGCTTTATTCAATAGAGGCATTGAGTGTGCACAGCCTTAAAAAAAAGTTGTTTAAAACCCCTAGTATTTTCCAAGTGTATAAGTCATGCACTTCACATTGGTCTAGAGCAATGAATGACAGTGCATATGCCAGTCAGTTGCCCCCAGACTGACTAAAATGAGAGCAGGATCAATCCAAACTGATATTTACTCAGCTCTGTCTGTTTGGTTTCTCTACTCAGCTTCTGCAAGCAAGGTCAGCACTTCACTCTGTCAAGACATGGTCCTGAAGCCTCAGTCTTTAAAGGCTATCTTGGACAGAATTATTATCAGTCCCAACAAGCTATGAACCAGCCCCATGGTGTCACTAGCAAGACATAGAAACCCTAATCAAATTGTAAAATTTTCAGCATTTCTTACATAATACTTGCCAGGAGTAACACCTGCCCCAGTCAAGATCCATTCAGGTCAATGAGGACTTCCATATTAAAAGCCATATGAATGATCTAGTAGGTGAAATGACTTTGACAAATTGAAAAAAAAAAAGCAGCATGAGACTGAAAAGGCTCTTTTCCATTACTCTGAGTGATTAAGATGGTGGTGTTACTTAAGATGAATTGAATGATGAGCATCCTTAAAGATATTCTCAAGGAACAAGCAATCAATCTTTCTCTGTCCTCATCCTGTACTTTTAATTTATTGTATTACACAGTTGCTTTCAGTGTAATCTCTTAGTTTTATTTGGGTTTTTTTGGTGATCTCCCATGAGCAGCATAATCACTGTTATTGAAATAAATAAGCTTTAATGTTATTTACAATTGCAGCATGAGAAAGGCACAATAAGCTGAAAACAGAGGAAAGGTGGTGTGATCAGAGTGGTTTGGCCAGGGAGATCCCTCTGTAGAGGGTGCAGCAGAAAACATTTAATCATCCACTGGTACAAACCAGTGGCTGTTTTCTCCAGCCCAGCAGCACACTGAATTTGGATGTAGACAGATCTCTTCAGACACAGCTAGCTAACATAGCCTCTGGGGCCCAGAAGCTCTTTCACCTCTCTCCACTCCTCCCTCCTTACCCCTTTCCCTCTTCCTCAAGGCCAGTTAGGCCACCCTGTCTGTTTTGTGCCACCTTTTGTCACACAGCACCCAGCTGGCTGTTCCCAGCCCAGACAAGGAATACCAGCCAGCCACCGAGGACATCAGCACCACCAGGAGAGGTCACTACAGCAGTAAAGTTTTGTTAACTGTGAAGTGATACACAGTGCTCTTGTCCCTTTGTCTTTCTTGGCCAAACATCATTTTAAAGGAACTTCACAGGTATTACCCATTTCCCATAGAAAAGTAGACAAAGTTTCTCAGAGGTTAAATTTTGGAGATGCACCAGAGATGTCATTTCCTAGCAACAGTGCTTTTGGGTACCTGATTTCATTTCTGTATTCAGTGGCATCTTCAAAGGTAACTCTGTCTTCATGAACTTGGAAGCTGTACAATTTATAATCTTAATAAGTCCTAGCATGAATGTTTCTCTTTGCACATTTTTACTCGTCAGAGGTAAATACATTACATTTTATTCCATCAGTGCCCTCTCAGATGCTGGGTGCTCTCCTTGACAGATGAAATAAAAGCATGAAGAAATGGAAGTGTCCAGTTCTTTCTGGAGACCTTCAAGACTACTTGAAATATGGCTTAACAACTCTCTTTGGTCTCTGGATACAGTTGCCATTTTCATTTGTAAAACTCTAAGCCTAGGTCAACTTATCTTTGAACAATGTTAGCCTTTACTGACTGACTCAAGATCAAGTTCAGCCCATCTCATGCTGACCTGCAGACGTGTGCAAACACTAAGAAATTCACTTTCCCAAGGAGCTGTCTGCCTAAGTTGCTAGTAGCAAATGCTGGTGCCCCATTAAACTGTACTTGCATCACTTTTTCATTCCGACTAAAGGCGCTGCCATGGTTACTGCAGTGTTTGGGGAGGGGCTCTCATTCGTGGTTACAAAGTTTTTGTCTTTTGCAACGACTCTCATGAATCCAGTTTCCTGCTGTTCTGGAGCTGGAAGAATGGATACTACTTCTTAGGCGTCTGCATGGGGTGCGTTAATGAACCAGTTCAAGCACCAGGACAGTTTTGCTAGCACAAGAAATGTCTGTGGAACAGATGAAGGCACGGATTCACTTCCAGAGAACCAGCTGTTAAGGGGAAGCAAGCTGATCCAATATACACAGGCAGAGCAGATGTTCCTGGCTTAGCAGTGTTAAAAATGGGATGGGATCCTGGGGCAGCACAGCTACAGCACACTGGGCTGCCTGTTACCCCAACAAGAGTGCAGGTTGCCCAGCTTGGAAGGTGTTTATCATCATAATGCAGAATTGTCAGGGACGCATATCTGGAGTGCAGAAGGATAAATCTCCCATCAGGAATTGACAACTCCACGCTGCATTTTTGGCATGCGCTAATTAGAGGCCTCATGTACTGATGCACTTCCTGACTGAGACTAAACAGAGGCAAAGGATTTCCCACTGATGAAGTTTGTACATGAATAATCTTCTTCCTACCCGTGCAGGCAGAAGAGGTGGAAGGAAAGCAGTATCCGTGCAGCACGAATCTCCCACTTATTTGCAGCTCTCATAAACTCCTGCAGTGTCTGGTGGAGGAGTGTCTGACACACAGGAGCTTCAAACAAGGATTTGGATTGCAGAAAGGTGATCACTGATACATACATTTTAGCCAGTTCCCAGGGTCTGTGTCCGCATGATTGCTCAGCCATGCATTGTGTGTCTGGTCAATAGTAATAATAATAAAATTCTAAAAGAAAAAAAAGGAATTTTACATACTTGTTGAAAAACATTGGTGTAGAATTCTGTAATGTAAGAAGAAGCCTCTCCAAGCAGTGCTGGGTTTGTTTCTCCATTAATTTGCAAATCTTTTTAATGTTTTTAAACATGCTTTTCAATTCATGCTCTTGAATTTGGGCGCAATTCTAGGGAGAGATGCTTGAGATTAAATTGTTGGCTCTGTGTGCTCTGTGGTAACTCTAACCCTCGACTAGGCAGCAGAGAACATACAGCTGGGGTGCAGACGGCTGCTGTTCAAAAGCCTCACACAGGAGGGCATCCCGGGGTACCTCACTTCTTGTTCTGTGATAGGACTTGTCCTCCTGAGAAATTCCCTGCTGGCTTTGCTGCTGACCAGCCACCTTTGGCTGAACACGATCTCGGGTCTCAGTGGGCAGACTGATATGGTCGTTATCTGAACTGCTCTGATCTTGGATTTGTTCCTTGACATCCTTCCTGCTTCATTTCTCCAGCAGCAGAGAGCATGGGGGTTGTGCTTCCCTACTTTCTTCAAGTAGCAATAATGATGGGGACCTTTTGTTTCCTTTGCAAGGCTTAGGAGAGCCACTCCATTAGAACTACGTAGCTGTGTCCAGCCAGACCCTGGTGCAGTGCAGTAAAAGGTGTTGGGAAGCTGAGTGTACCTAGGAGAAACTCATGTTTTCCTTCTCCCTTCATTAACCAGGGTAGGGAGAGCTTGAAGAAAGGTATGATGACAAAAGGTAGTCGGGTCTTCTTGTGCTTCCTCCCCCTCCACACACCCCCTCTCCCTTGCCATTGTCTCTGCTGGGCATTGTGATTTGTCCTAAGAGCACTTAGGGAGAACTGTCCTGAGAGAAGTATACCATGTGAAAATTACAGGAGGAACTGTCTGGATGCTTGCATAATCACAGGATCGTGGAATCAGATGGGAAAAGACCTCTGAGATCATCGAGTCCAACCTACGACCCAAGACCACCGTGTCAATCAGACCATGGCCCTCAGTGCCACGTCCGGGCTTTCCTGAAACACCTCCAGGGACAGTGACTCCACCACCCCCCTGGGCAGCCCATTCTAATGCCCAATCACTCTTTCTGTGAAAAAATTCTTCCTAATGCTCAACCTAAACCTCGCCTGGCACAGCTTAAGACCATGACCTCTTGTCGTGTCACTGGAAGAAGAGGCCAGTCCCCACACGGCTACAACCTCCTGTCAGGGAGTTGAATGCATGCCAGGGTTGGGAAATCTGTGATTATTGCCATTGACTTTGGTACACATCAGCCTGCAGAAGGGTAAAAAAAGCTGCAGGAGATTGGGCCAACTGGGCACTCCTCCAGTTCCTACCTGGTGCTCTTATCTGATGACAAATCAAAATGCCCATCAGAGGCAATCACAAGGGAGAGAAGTGTGTGTGTGGAGGATGCACACCAAGACCCCGCTATTGTCACCCATCACTAAAGGCCAATTGTTTTTTCTTTGAAACTCCCCAGTTGTGGAGACATAAGGAATTGAGATGCTCATTGCATTTGACCAACTGTGCAGCAGCACCAGCTGCTCTCAGCCAGCCACCTGTCTACAGTAACAGTTGTGCTCCATCCTTTTCTGCAACGCTTCATGTTCCCCTTCTGAAGGACAAGTTCAGCAGCAGAATTTAATGGGCTGAGTGCTACACAGTCCTGGCAAGTGAGACCTGTGGAAGTTTTGTACGCTGATAGTGTAAAAAAAGTTCTGTATTGTCTTCTTTAGCAGGAATCTGATTCATCAGGAATAAATGCAGCCTTCAGTTTCTGATTGAGATCATGATCAGTGACCCACAGAACAGGACAGGACTGGCATTGCTGTTTCCATGGCGCTGAGGCAAAGAGCAAGCCTCACAAACCCCCAAGTTTACAAAACTTGCAATACCTATGGGGTCTATAGGGAAGTTTGACTTACTCGAGATTGCAGTCAAGTACCATTTTGCAGTGAACTGACAGAATCATATTAATAGTTGTCCTGAGTCTGCACACACTGTCATGTAGTTGTGTTAATCTGAGAAATTTGTGAAAGTACACTCTCAAGACAACACATGGTGCTGTCACAGCATCAAACAGACTGCATTAGGAGCAGTACTTCTGGAACTACTCTGATTCCTTGACCAAAGTTTTCAGGAGATGTAAAACTACATATTTTTTATTTTTAAAAGGAGCGTGTACTTGACCATGCTCGTGAGGGAAGCAGACAGCTGTGCACTTGGAGCTGGGTTTTCCACTGCTGCAGGAGAGGTACATCAGTCAAACTGGAATAACACTAAGGGAGGCAGACCCTTGTTGTCCCTGCTACTCTTCCGTGGCTTCAGGTGTTATCATCATCTGAAAATAAAAAACCTGCCCATGACATTGCATTGAAAGGTTCCTGAACAATCCTAGCCCGTCTTTGGCCGAAAAAGATCAATCTTTAGGAATGCTCATGTGGTGCAGTAGGATTTCATGAAATTACCAAGTTGGCTCCAGTCTCTGTTGTCCTGCTGAACACAAACATGTATGTCTTTTTTTGCAGCATTTTGGTTATTATAACTAATTCACAAGCTCCCTCTGCTGGGCTACCAGCATAGGAGAGTAATGGCAAAGCTCCTGTTCTGTTATTTGCAGACTGACCCATTTTCTTCAGCTTATTTTGACACTTTGTACAGCATCAGAAAAAGTGTACAATCAAATTCATGTAAATGGCTTTTTAGAAGTATGACAGAGAGATGTGTGATGTTAGGTGCATATTAAAATGTTTTTACATGTATAGAAGATCTTTTCTACAATAACATAAGTGTAGCTGTTACCTCCTAAAAGTACTCATGCATCCATCAAGAGATAATGATACTTGGCTTCAGTAATGCCTTCTGTTACATACAGGGTAGAGCTCTAAGGAAATAAATACAGAACTTTTAAAAGCATTAAAAGCTTACAGTTATCAAAAACCCTCCATACAGTATGGAGTTTGATGTAGCAGTGGTTTTCAAAAGGCAAAGCACGAGCCAAGGGCCTTGTGCAAGCATTCAGAGGAACGATGAAGTGCTGAAAGCATTACTGTAATCAGAAGAGCTCCTCCTGCTGCTTTCTGCCTAATCCTCAAGGTCAAGATTTCTGTCTACAGTTTTTCAAACACATATGTGGGGCTTAGCACTGTCATAACTGATACACTGCAAAATCTCGTAGAGTAGATTAAAAGGAGTTGTGAAATTATTTACTTCCAACTAAACAATCTCAGGGTAAGGGATTGCTAACAAAAAAATAGGACAATGTTGTGTTTTTGCTGTAGACATAGCACTTCCTTGCTGCTTTTAACAGGGATTTATTGAATGAAGTACCTGCCTCAAATAATTCACAAAATTGTAGGGTACCTTTATGGGAAAAGGCATATTGTCTGTAGCGACACCAGAGAAAAATGGAGAGGCTTTACGAACAATCACAGTGGCTTTTTTACTGGAAGTCAAGGCTCCAAGGCACAGACAGTTGCACAAATAGTACAAATAGTAAGTATTACAGTGCTGCCTAAGTGTTGCTCTTAAGTTAAAGGTACATGGGAAGGCAGCTGTCTCCAGTGTGAGCAGACAATGGTGAAAAACAGAAAATAGACAACTCCACCAACCTAATGATACAGAAAGTGCAGGAGAAAGGTGGAATGCGTGTGTTCCAAGCTTCAATCTAGTGAGGAGACTAAAATGAACGCTTCTAACATAAATTGAGACAAAATTACCTATTTTGACTAAAGTGGACAGGCTACCTATATTTAAGCTGGAAAAGGAACGTATAATTTGTATGTGTTTGATAAACGGCTGAAAGCTTAAGAGAGGCTTTTGACATGGGCATGTAGTGACAGGACAAGGGGGAATGGCTTTAAATAGAAAGAAGGCAGGTTTAGATTAGATTTTAGGAAGAAATTGTTTACTGTGAGGGTGGTGAGACACAGGAACATGTTGTTTTGGAGAAGTTGTTGAAGGCCAGGTTGGATGGGGCTTTCAGCAGCCTGGTCTGGTAGAAGGTGTCTCTACCTGTAGCGGAGGAGTTGGAACAAAATGGTCTTTAAGGTGCCTTCCAACCCAAACCATTCTGTAATTCTATGGTAGAATAGGTTATGATGTCTTTAAAAACACAAAAAGAATTAGCTGAAATTTTAAAGCACCAGCAATATATCTCTTAGTGTCATTAGTCTTCTGGCCAAGTACTGGCATACTTGATAAAGAATAATTTTACCTAGGGTCATATTAAGTGACATTCAAGAAGTTTCTCTAAATATGTATCCATCTCAAGCATGAACCTTTTTTCTAGGTAACATATTCTCATATTGGTTTTATTCTGCACCAAAGCATCTGACAGCTCCCGAGGATGTGATATCAATATACAATTTATCCTTTCAAAGCCTTTAGGATGATCAGTCTATTTCTTTTCTGTCCCTAATTAAACATATTGCTTCAGCAATTCCCAGGGGCAAGGAGGCATTGCGACTCCACTGAAATGAAAATGAAGTTTGTAGAACCACAGTTACACTGTCTGTGGTTATGATTAATGTATTCTGTGATTGTTGTTTTGGTCATAAGATTCAGCTGTTTTATTAAAGACATGAGGGAGCATACAGAGACAAGCCACAGATTTTATTTCTCGGTAAGGTGAAAGAAATCTGACGAGGTTTTAACACAGAATTGGTTGAGATAAAATGTGTCAAGCCAATGGAGGTCTTATATGTGATTGCTGATTATTCAACCTTTGGAGGCCACTAATAGTGATAGTGAGAGTTTCTTTTCCAGCCAGTTATTTCCTAGAATAAGGAGCAAATGCAAATCCTTCATCTTTAAGTGTCTGGCTGTCAGCCCTACAATGACAGTGGATGGAGACACTTGGTAAAGAGATATTTGTAGTCAGCATGAAAATGTTCTTATTTAACTGTAGGACACATCTCCTACCTGCCTTAAGCCCACAGGTCAGTCCAAGTGGCCAGAAACAAGGTTGTTTTCAAGATACACAGGTCATTTTATTTCCCATTTTCTTTGGTCATGTGGAAGTGGATCAGGTGGGTTGATTTCTATCATCCATTCTAATCATGATTTTAAATACTGTTTTTCATCTGACTTTGCATATGGGCTGCTTTTGCATTCTGAAAAAGAGGTGATGTTCATTAGCATATTTCATTATGCCAGCCAAAAGGGTATACTATGTATAGACTCAAGTATTCATAGTGCTTAAATCTTTGACTTTTTATACTCACTTTATATTAAAAAATGGTGAACAGTGCATTTCTGTCTAGCTAATACTTCTTTATGCAGCACTGTGGAAGGCTGGATTTGGGTAGAAGCTTATATCCATTTAAAATACACAATCAGCATTTTAAAATAGTCATTAATTTCATTTAAAAATTTAATGTGCTGAACATAAAAATAAGCTCAGCAAAACATGGTTTGTATGGAAAGATAGTTGATAACATTAAGTGAAGGAATCATTACATACAGAAAATGAACTGATTAAGATTTTTCTAACCCACATGCCTTTGCCTTCCAGAATTACAACTGGTAGACCTTATGCTTCACATTTATTCTTAAAGGGTGACCTTACTAATGCTTTTACAAGGAATGGGACTCAGAGGAGTAGGTCCCAAATTGCAAGACGGTAAAGTGAGAGCTCTGGAGATAATTCAGGGTCTCTCACCGTGTCTCTGCTCTCCTCATTTGCTTACGATTCAAACCATTTCTTCAAATTCTGTGAAGCTAAAACAATTCATTTAAAAATGACTGGAAATGAGTGAAGTCTCCAGATGTTAATGGCTTATTTAATTCTACTGCAGTGACATTAAAAACACTAATCAGGATCAGACGTAGGTTGTTCTCCAGGTTGTGCAAATATCATAGTAATTTGGAGCAGCTGTAATAAAATCCGTTGTTACCAGGGGGCAAGGTGAGACACACAGGCAAGATTTTTCAGCCATTAGTTTTCAGTCAAGTTTTAAGTGACATTAATTATCTGTAGTGTCTTTTACTGCCCAAATAGTTTGTAACAGATGTTGTCTCCATATTAATGCTGTCAGTAATTTTTAAACTTGAAGAACTAATTGTAAACCCTATGATAATACAAATTATAACAAACAAATATGTTCAGAAACATTTAAAAGACATTATCTTGATGCTCCAGTTAATTTTAGCATTGCTACTTATCCTGTCAAGACTATTTGCACAGCCTTTTTCTTCTTTTTTTTTGGTCTCATTTGGCCTTTTTTGCTTTCTCAGTTCTCTTTTAATAAATTGAAATACATCTCTTCAAAGTACTGCTGCCATACAGGTTTTCCTCTAAAGCCAAAACACTACTTCAGTTAAATTATTTAATTGGCCTAGGTACTGGTCAGTAATGTGCAGGTGTGGCTGATGCAGGAGATTGCTGATGATTACAGTGAATTGCATATAATTAGAGTTGTAGTTAAAACCTGTAAAACTGATTTCTCATTGGCTTTAAGTCTTTAACTTGGAAAAGTTTGTGTCTGGTGAAATACGTGATTTGTCAATCTTGCTTCTGACACCACTAAGAGTAAGGCATTAGTCATTTCTTAGGACTGCATTAAAGGCAGCATTGACCTGTTTGTGATGATAAAGTCCCACAAGCATAGCTAGGCTCTCTTCATAGAAACCTGTCTTGCACCTCATTTTTCTTAGCATTTTCTTGAATTAAGAAAGCCTGATTCTGGCTGGTTCTGAACCCACATACATAGTGGTGATTTTCAGTAAAATTTAGTACCCTCTTCCTTGCTTCCTCCTATTTAATCTTGTCTGTAGAAAAATCTGTCTAGGTCGGTGTGTCCCAACAAAGCCTGCAACATTTACTTCTTTAATCTTTTCCTTTGTCTTCTCCTAACACCTCCTCCTCCAGTCTGGAGGCTGCTGTTCTGCAGCTTGCCTGCTGCTTGTTGTCAGCTTCCATCAGACTGAAGGATCTCTGGGAAGAAAAGACTCTGAGCGGGCCTCCTTTCACCTCATCTGTGCAGCTAAAGATTTGACATTCACTTCCTGAGACAGGATGAAACTCTGTTTTTCAGAAACATTATGTAAATCAACTGTGTTATGTAAGGAACTCTTAATAATGGTGTACATTACAGTGTGTTTATAAGATTAAAGGAACTACTTCGTCTTGTGCACCAGCAGAAAAAGCAGAGTGCTGAAAAATGTCTTAAAAAAATGAAATTATTATAATAGCCTTGATGTTTGTTTGGTGTTTCTGTTTAGGTGCTGACCCCAGCACAAATTAAATCAATTTGCCTGGCCATACTAGAATCAGGAAAACAGTATGCAGTGAAGAAGAGGAAACCATTCCCGCTCATGTATTCCTACTACGGAACAGAGTATCTTGGTGAGTAAAACACCAGCACCTCTGAGAGTGATGCTGTGTGTGGATGCTGAGCTACTAGGCACTTCAGAAATGAAATACCTGAAACCTACAGTCAGGGATTTCTCCTGACCCATTTGGGACCATCCAACCTCCTAAAGCCGCTAAGTGTAACCGAGGAGCTGAAGGGAAGGGCTGATGCTGCCAAGCAATGTAAGAGGTGCCTGTGCTGCAGCAGGGGAGCAGCTTCATTCCCTCTTCCCCTTTCTGCCCTGGTAAATCTGCCCTGCCAGGCAGAGGCAGTGAGAGGTGTGGTGTCCATGCCTGCGTGGAGCAGGTTACTCAGGGACCTGTCAGGGATGTCCTTTGTAAGCTGCTGTAGCCATGCAGGGACTGGCAGAGCGATTTTGGCTGTAGCAGTGCAACTCAGGCACGTGGTCAGCTGCTCCCCATCACAGGCAGCGTGGTTGGAGCTCCTCTGAAGCAGTGGTGAAAGGTCATGAGCAGGTCCCTAGTAGGGTCCTCAAGGCACAGTATCACTGCAGAAAGTGTGAGACTGGTTCTCAGTTCCTTGGCAGGGGAGCAGAGAGAGCAGTCACTGAGTGGTGTGTTCCACAGACCCAGGCGGGTACGGACAGTTCTTGCACTGAAATTTAAGTTTTAGCTGGCTGGTACTGTCAGTCAGTAACCGGGAATACCCATTTATGGCCCAATTTGCATTCAACAAAGATTTCAGAAAAATGGCCCAGATTCAGCAGTGAGTCAAGAAGAGTAACATCTTGAAACAGAATTTGGTTCAGGTTCAGTTTAAATTCATGCAGTGAGTTTCAGTCATATCAGAGTGAGACCAGAAAAAATTCATACATATTTTTGCAAAGCTAGAGGAACTTGAAATGACAGAAGTAGTAAAATAGTGTTCTGCACCTAGAAATGTTTCATTCTAAGCACTATTCTAATATGCATAAAGAAGATGAAGGAGCCGTGCACTTGACAAGGAAATCAACCCCAAGGGAAAGTTACAATGAGGTGGAGATAGGACCTAAACCCACCCTCCAATTCTGTTGTTTCTATTCTTTACAGGTGCAGCACATGGGCTTTCATCCATCCTTCAGATGTTGCTCTCCTATTACGAGTACCTGCAGCCAGCAGATCAGGAGCTCGTGTGGCAGAGTGTGGATTTCCTTATGGACCAGGAACAGAACAGCAACTGGCCCCCCGAGCTGGGGGAGACAATCGAGCGGGAGAACGAGCTGGTGCACTGGTGTCATGGAGCTCCAGGTTCTCTTCCCATTCTATGAATAGCCTGATGTTGATCACATTGCTTTTTCACATTAGGTGATTCCACGTAGAAGATAATCTCAGGCTAAATTTGACTGAATTTGACATTTTAAGAAGATGCAGGCAAACTATTTAGGCTTTTTCTTCCAGTTAGGTGTGTTTTATTTATTGCTGAAGCAGCTGGAACAATAGGTGTATTTCCTGCCTTCAAAGCATAGGTGATCACAGCTGAAAGAATTCTGGTGATCCTGAACTGTTTGTTTTCCACTCTTGCTCCCATTCATGATGAGACCTCAAAGAATGGTGCAGATGAGTCAAAAGACAGTATATGGCTGGAAAGAGAAATAGTATGTGAAAGAACACAGTTACAGACACATCTGTGAATTTTGGGAAGGACTTCAGAATTGATTCTTTCCCGCTCATCTGAATCAGAGTTTAAGCTGCACTTGTTATGTGGATAATGGATAAATTTGACAGAAGTATTTTCATGTGAAGTACAGTTTGTACTAGCAGGAGTCATTTTTTTCTGAAAGTAGCGCATATAAAATTGTTTTTCAGAGAAAAAGAATCACTCTTTAGTTTGGGTTCATGAGATAAGGCTGATCTCTGTCAGTTCAGAATCTAATCCTATACTTTAGCAATTTTGGGAAGTGATCCTGTGTATTGAAATTGCTTCTTTACCCTCAGGCAGAATTTTATTGCTAACTAGTCATATTGGCTTGGTAGCACTGGCACTCCAATGAAGTCAAGGGAAAACAGCTTTTGCTTACCAAACCTTTTCATTTTCAAGAGAAAAAAATTATTTCTACAGTTTGGCTGGCCTGGTTATGAAACTTGCAGGGAAGATGCCCTCTTTGTTTCAGCAGCTTGAGGGTGGCCTTTGACTTGTGTTTAACTGTTAATGGAGACATATGCAGTGAGACTTGACCAAAGTGACAAAATCCCAAAGGACATAAAAACATGCAAAATCATTAACTGCTATTGCTCTTCCCCAGACAAACCTGTATCCCATCACTGTTCTCGGGTAATAGCGCAGATGTAGCTTACAAGAACACTTCAGCTACTTCAGTGTTTGTTAAATTCAGACCACAAGTGAGCTAAACATTTCCTTAGGCACTTGAGTTGTTTATATGTCATGTGCATTCTCATAAGGTTACAATGAACTGAGCTGTGCAGTGCTCTGGTGAAGTTTATGATTAATTTATTTAAATCCCCTCTAAAAACAAGCCAAATAGCTTCTTTTTTTTTTAACAGAAATTAGTGTGCAGAGTTGTATATAACTAGAATAAAGCAGTATGGGCCCCACTGGGGGAAAAGAAAAGTGAGTTCTTTTTCATTTTAGTGAAAAATTTTATCAGTTGCCAATGTCAGAAATTATTTTGCCCATCCTTGTGTTTCTGTCAGTGTAAGGTGGTGAGGTGAATGGAGATTTGAAACCAATAGAAGACAGTGCTAAGAGTTTATTGTTTTAACGGCAAAAATGTGACTGCAGTTTCAAATTGCTGGGAGTGTTAGAGTAAACCCTGAAATTCAATAATGCAAAGATTGAAAGTGGCGTTGTCACAGGGGGTGGATAAATGCATCTTGCTGTGTGCTTTTTAGCAACCAGATACCCCCCCCCTCCACCTGAAGCATTTATAGGCAACGTTGACATGCATAGAGCACAAGACTGCAGTTTTTTAGTGTATTAATCTTTATTTTCTTATGTGTTCCATGAAACCCTTGGCAGGCTTATTACAAAAGGTAATCTCACTGCTCTTTTCCTAGGCATTGCATATCTGTTTGCCAAAGCTTACCTGGTTTCCAAGAAGCCTCAATATCTGGACACTTGTATCCGCTGTGGAGAGCTCACTTGGCAGAAAGGCCTGTTGAAGAAGGGCCCTGGAATATGCCATGGAGTGGCTGGTAGTGCTTATGTGTTCCTGCTGCTGTACAGGCTCACTGGGAACTCAAAATACATATATAGGGCACAAAGGTTAGCATTCCTGTCTTCTGCATTTAGGGTAATACCAGAAAGTTCCAGGAACATTTCTAAAGCAGCTCAGCATCTGTGATCTCCATCCTTGGATGTCACCCAAGTGTTTAAGCTTCAGGGTCAATTCTAGCCA
This sequence comes from Atrichornis clamosus, assembly GCA_013400975.1. Classification (NCBI taxonomy): domain Eukaryota; kingdom Metazoa; phylum Chordata; class Aves; order Passeriformes; family Menuridae; genus Atrichornis; species Atrichornis clamosus. Next base: position 30,936 of record WBMZ01014630.1, read on the forward strand.
TGAGGTGCACTCTGCGGGGAGCTCTGCAGTTGTGCCTTTAGGCTGCCTGTGGTGGTGGGACAAGCATTGGGTTCTCCTCCGCTCGCTGCCTGCCGGAGAGCCTGTGCTCCTTCAGAGGGAACTGGGGTGGATGTGGAGGAATGACATCCAGGTCTCAGCCTGATGTGATGTCAGAAGTCAGCCAAGTTGTGTTCAGGAGCAGAGTAAAACATGATTTGTTATGATTTTTTCAGAGCATTTAACACTATTTCATACTACCAGAAGTGGAAAATAAGTATAGGATGTGGTGTGCAGTTATTTTATATTCTTCTAATTTACCATTCCCAACTTCAGCCAGCTGTTCAGCTTAGCTAGTGGGGTTAATTTCTTTTTGTCTGGATGCAAGCACATGTGGTCCAGTGAAAATTCTGCAATTACCTGTAATGATGTATCTGCAGTTTACTGTACCTTTTTAAAACCATAGTATTCAGTGTTAGTTACTGTCTTCCTTACAGCACAAAATAACAAGGGGAAGTGGTATAGTAATGAGGGTGACTGATTTTCAGCCATTTGCTTACCTTTTTAAATTGTGTACCTATTTTAGCATTACAGAATTTGTTGCATCGATGTGAAACATGGCTTGCATCCTAAAAGTTATTAAAATGTATTTGTTTTTAAGTATACGTCTTATGCATATCAGAAGTTTACAGCTCTTAAACAAGCATAATGTACATAGAGATTGTAAAGGTTTGTCTCTTCTAGGTCTAATGAATCTCAGTTCTTGTGGAAATTGGATAGTGTAAAATTTGCAGATAAGGTTAAATAACTGATCATTCTATTTTATTACGTTGCTGAATGTTATTAAAAAGATGCTTACAAACAAGTAAACAGACAGGGAGGGACATCAAATAATAACAAACTTTTTTTTTTTTTTTTTTCTCAGGTTTGCAGAGTTCTTATTTACAGAAGAATTTAAGTCTGGCTCCCGGGCATTAGAAAGTGTATATAGTCTGTATGAAGGTTTTTCAGGAACTGTGTGTTTCCTGACTGACTTGCTGCAACCCAACCAAGCTGAGTTTCCTCTCTTCAGTGTCTTTGTCTAAAGACTGACGTGCTCCAGGGCCACATCCCGGTGGTGATGGGAGAGGGCACCTGCAGTTTCACTTATTTGTCAAGACAGGCTATTTACAAAACGAGCCAGGGGTACCACTAATATTAGCCTTAATGTAGCTGGGAGTCAGAGCAAAAAGAAATTACACGGGGGCTTGGGGAGGGAAGTGTGTGGTCAAAAAAAGTGGGTCAGTGGGAAATAAAAAATGGGGGAACTGATTGAATCTGGTGTCATAGATATTTATCTAATTATTCAAGTGAGAGAGAAAGGGGCATTATCAAACTTTTAATTTGGTGAAAAAAAGGCAAGCTAGAATTGCAGGGACACGCAAAGATGAAACAGTCATGCATCCAGTAGGTTTTAAAAAGAGTCCTGCAGAAACAATTCATGAAGCAATGCACTTACAGGGGAGGGTGTTGTAGCCATGTCACACACTGAACAAAGGCAAAATCTGGGATTTTTTTACCTAAACCACATCTGCTAGTTTTAGTAACATGTATTAGGAATACCTGTGTCTTGGAGCTCTTTTATCTTCATATAATGCATATAATGACAGTTCTGTAGACAGCTGTGTGTTCAGGCTGCACTTTCACAGTTCATTTCAGCAAGTGGGGTCTCATGTGTAAATGAGCACCGGTTTTGACCCTTCCTTTTAGAGCTCAGTCTGTGGCAAGGAGCTGGTCTCCCTTCTGATCTCTTGTAACTGTGTCACTTCTTGTCAATATTTTCCCAGTCACAGGGAAGATGGGTGGAGCCATGGAGAAGACTTGGATTGAAAAATTCTTTAGCAAAGACAGAGCAGGCAGATGTTTTCTACACGGTACAGCATTGCTAGATAAGTACTGTTCAGTGATACAAAAGCTTCCTTTAAAAATGAGTTACTTATAGCAGCATTTCTGAACAGTACCATACATATTTCAGACCATGGAAAACCTATTTTCCCTGATGAATTCTTCACTACAAACCCTGCAAACTGAATACAAACCTTAGATGGCATACTGATCCTCAGAAAAACCTGATAAAAACCCTCAAAATTGCTTCTTTTCCTAGTTAACAAAATAATGTATATGCCCAAATGATTTTTAGCTATAGAAATAAATGGGTTGCTCAATAGTAGTTGCACTAGCACTTAAGGTTGCAATTATATGCTGTTTTATATGTATTATAGATATGACATGGTACTTGAAAGCTAAAGAAAACACTAATGTAGATTTGTACTAAAAAATAGAAAATCAATATCTGTATTTAAAATATATTTACTATGTATTTATTTATTTTTATTTATATGGGAATAATGTAACACCTGCAAAGACAAATCGGGAAGACCAATATGTCAAAAACTGAAGCTAGAGAGGAAAAAGCTGATATACATGCACTGCCAAACAATGCAGTCTCTCTTCCTGCATTCTCAGCTGGAGGAGATTACAATTTCTATATTTTTAATGCCTAATGGATTAAAGTTCCCATTTCATTTCAGTGGGCTTTGATCAGGCTATAAGTTGGAGCCGGGTCTTGCAATCCTTCCACATTTTAATATAATAATCCCATTCCTGCTCTTGCCACTGTTATTTTAATGAGATGGCTTGCATTATTATGAGCTGCAGATAAGAATTTCTGTTACTTTGTCTTGCACTGTGCAGTTCTAATTAATTACTTAATCATAGAAATAGCTATATTTCATTAGTGAATAAAGCAATGCAGTTCTGTATCAGTTTGTCAAGAATTTAGGTATCTTTTAGTGAATGGAAATGTTAAAATTCAATATACATTTGTTATGTGTTTATTAAAACACATAAGCTAAAAGGCTAGAAGGTCATTTAAGAATGCCACTAATGTCACTTACTTGGTCACTCTGAGCAGTGAGATGTGTGCATACAGAAGGATGAATTCCACAGGGAGGTGTACACATGAGGCTGGATCAAAAAGTTGGTGGAGATGTGAGTGTGCTCTGCCCAACCCTGTTGAAATGCTCCTGCTAGATCAGAGCAAAGTCAGTTGTCAGTAGTGAAGATCCCAAATCCATTAGGATTTTTTATCTAGTTGGTTCCTGTAATGCATGTGGCTCATATATTTTGTAACTGGAATCTTTTTAAACAGACGTTTAGGGAATGTAAAACTTGTCCTATCCACTTCTTCCCTGTGGTCAATAACTTTTCAGTCTCCATTTTTTGTAGGGTGATGTCACTCAACTCAAACATATGAGTAATAACATTTGTGCCACTGCATTTAAATAGCTACTGTAATTGTGTTCCGTTTTACTGGAAGACAGAGAAATAGGTTTTGTTGTGATCTAGGCTTAAAATTTTGCAATCCTTCATTTGTTGCTAACCCTTATATTTAAAGAATGAAATGTAAACAAAAACATGTCTAGTGTTTTGATAGCTACAACCTGAAAGAAACCCCAAACAATTCCAAACTTTAGCCTTAGCAGAATCTACACATAATGGAATAGTAATCATGACCTTTTGATTTTGTCCCCAGTACCTACTTCTTAATTATCAGTGGGCCACAACATTTAATTGTTTCCATTTAGTTATTTCTCAGGAGATGCCTGAAAATGAAAACGGTTGACAAAACCTCAATAAATCCAGAGCATGATAAAGCAGTAACTTAGATTCAGACCAAGTTATGAGTGCTGATACTGTAACATATACCACATATATATTAAAATTTACCATAATAGCAGTTGATAAAATCACCCTGTTTTATTGTACCAATGGTCAAGTTTACATTTATCTTTAAATGTGATTCTTCATAAATGGCAGGAAATAAACATTAAGAGCTTATTGTCAGTTTTTTAGTGGTTTTTCCTGTGTGTCTCTTTGTAGAATTTCTTCCAATTCACATTCAGAGAAGGGTCTGATCTGCTCTGTGTTGTGTTCAGCAGCACCCACAAAACAGATCTTCTGTCTCCGCAACCATTCTCCATATATGAAGCCATTTGTTTTGGCTTCCTGTGAGAAAGGAAAGAGTTATTTAAGTAAAAGTTAGTCCATTCAACAATGAGAAAACCCATGCAACCACCCAGTTTTTGGAATCTAGATCCCAAACATCTCTGCAGGTTGTGCGAGTTCAGCACTGACTCCAGCAAGGGCAGCGCACAAACATCCAGTCTCATGGGATACATCTTGTAAAAATCTGGGAACATAATTGTTCATCTCTTTCATCAGACATGGCAGTTTGAGCTCACTCTTAGAGATTTGTGGCTTTTCTTACCTGACCTGGCTGGGTTAAGGTGGCTACGAGATGTGCTGCAGTCACAGCTTCTGAACACAGTGCAAATACACCCCAGGGCTCTTCGGAAGATGCCAGTCATTAACACAGCAGGGTTTTTTCTACTTTTCCCTCTTTATTGTCTATCTGTTTTTTTCTCTGTACTACGTGTGCTGTTACAAACGTTCTGTTGCAACCTTTATTTGTTTCTTTTAAGACACTGACCAGAAAACAACCTGAGTAGAGCTGTCAGCACCTTTCAGTGTAATAAAAAATAAGGTCCTCTGTGTACTCTTCTTCCTGCTTCAAGAAATCAATCATGCAACCTTTGCTAGACTTTCTCCGTGGAATGCTGTCTCCTCCTGTTCCCGAATTGGGCCCTTACAAACTGAAAAATGTTTTCCTGAACAGATTCTGCCATGGTGCTGTGACAAAAGACTGTGCTACCGGAAACTCGAGGAGCCTCTTTCAAAGTGTAAAACACAAGTAACTACGTCATGTTTGCACATTAGTTTCTTGATTGTGTTTAGTTTTTAGAGTGTATGCAATAGGAATTTAAGTGATAAGATAGTATTTCTGATTATGCTGTTAGAGCAAAGAGGATGCATTATGTGGGTATTGGTGCTTATTTGTGATGTACCTGTGTTTGTGTGGTGCTATTTGTGAGTAAAGCTGTAGATTACACATCAGTTTAAGGAGCTGTTTACTGTTCATGACTTTAAGTCTGCCATCCATAGATTACTGCCAGGGAATAATTTTGAGGGAACCTAGATCCGTAGTGTCCAGATCTATTGATTTCAGGATTCATAGAACCAGACACAATAAGTTTATCGACAGTAAGTTTTTACCTGCTACTCACAACTTCTCATCATAATAATGTGTTTATTTTGTGCCAATGCTTTCAATATCTGCTTTGTTTGCGTCATTCTTGCCTTCAGTTTCCCTGCCTTTGTTTCCCAACCTATGAATAACTTGAGGAAGCTGAAGAAGCAGCCCAGGTCTTTTGTTCCTGAAAATAAGATTGATTAATTTTGCTTAAGCAGGGTGTTCTACTAACTTGCATTACATTATTTTATGCTCCCAGATGGTCTCTTCTCACTGGCTCTGCCATTTCCCACCTGATAAGGAAAAATTATTATTCTGTATAACAACTGTCACTGATGTATTCCACCATTAAATAAAACAGAGACTTTCTAAGGAGCATGGTCACTTCTCTGGTATTTCAATTCTATTATGACAATTGAAAACAAGTGAAATGGTAAAACATTCCAAATTAAAGAGTTCTGGGAAATATACATAAATGAATGCAAGTAAAGTAATCACCTTTACTGCTCTTCTGTCAAATTAAGAATGCCACTTTGATGTTCTAATACTGATTATATATGGACATAGAAAGAATATGACAAGAATACTGATTGGTTTTTTAATACTGTGGAAGAAACAAAATGTAGGTATCTGACATATTCAGAAACAAACAGGGGCAATATGTGCAAATGGAAACTTTGATAAGCAACCAAATTTTTGTACTTAGTTTTCTGCATATACAGTTACAGCATCTGCCAACATACTGCATGTTTTATGCCAGCAGTGACCTATTTTAGTGTATGCCTGCATTTTGAGAATATGTCCTTGTTCTTTGGATCTCTGAGGTCTGCCAAGTAAATCTCAGGTGCAGTAATCTTCTCCTACACACCTTGAATATTCGCTGGCATGAGTGCATATTCTAATCCGTAGGAGGATTAATTTATCAGGAATAAAATTGCCCTATAGATTTTCAGAGTAATGTTGCTCTGAAGAACTATGATGAGCAATTGCTGGCTAGCAGCACAACCTGGACTGCTCTGAGAAGACATTTCAGTTTATATAAATATGTTTTAGACTAAATGGAAGCAGCAGAAAGCTAAATTGAAAAGAAATAAGAAAATGACCAAAAATCACACTACTAGGGGAACAACAAAGCCATAAGCCAAAAACACTCAGGGCCCACAAAACAATACAGCAACTTAGGGATGTGAGTAGGCATTTTCCAAGGGAATAGCACAGTGCTTCATTGCACAGGTAGTGCTACAGCGAGCACTGTGCAGGTTTCATCTGCCTCGAACAGCACTTCATTGCCATTACAGCAAAGTCATTATATGCTGAAAAAGTTTGCCTGTGAAGGAGTTGCCTGTAGCTGAACCTACTTCTTACTCCTATCTTTTAATGGAACAGAAGTGATGTACACTATCAATGATGAGGCAGTTTAAAAAAACACATTCAAGAAGCCAACAAGCACCAACTTTTCAACCTGCCTTTGAACTATTAAACCTCCTGCCTAATTTGTACTGTCATCGTTGGTCCTATACCTTATATATTTAAAATTCTGCATCATGCTCTCAAAAAAAAATTATAAATGGCAATCTGCTTGAAAATACATAAGGCCATATTTATTTTTTAATACTTAGAAAGGAGTCCCTTGACTTTGTTCATTGCATGACTCAAAGAAAAGATAGAGGCATTTAGGTCAAGTACAGCAATACCAACTGTGGCAGAAAATTAATTAAAAACTCATTTTGCCCAGTGGTATAATGATATCTGAATAAAAGATACTTTATAATGTGGTGATATTCAGCAACAGCATTGCATGACTATTCATGCATACTCCACAGAAAATGTTATGTAGAAGTCCTTAAGTCAATTGTATCCCATAGGGAATACAAAAACAGATCCTAGGCAAACCTAGATTTCTACTGCAAATCAAACAGAAAGGCTGTCTGACCAGAAATTTAACTCTGCTTCTGTCTTCATTACCATGACCACACATGAGAGAAGAAAGATTTCCTTTACCAATGGTCTGATTTTGCCACTGAATTGGCCTCCTGCACTCCTTTAAATGGCCTGATAGACCACCTGCTGATGGCAGTGGTGAACCTCCACTTGATTCCAGGCATGTAAGGTAGGTCCTTCCACACATGTGAAAGAGGGACAAAACTGTATTATTCCAGACCCCAAGCCTACAAACTTTCCTTTACACATGAGTCCCGTGGAATTAGTAAGGCTTGTTTGTATAGGATGAGGAAAGCACAGATGTTTGCATATGCAGGGCCCTATTTGATAGCAATTTATACATATTTTAACTCGGTATCTCTGCAATATACATGAATGCCAATACCAATAAAAAATACAGGGAACTTAAATGGCATTATTTCATGTCTAGTTTGTGTTGGTGACACTTGGTTATTCAATATATTCCAATGTGTGATGTTCATTCCTTGAGTATGTGCCACACCCTAGATTGGTTTCTCAGTGTTACAGCCATTCACAGCCATGATGTGGTACAGGCCTGTAGAATCAAGGTTGATTTGATTCTTTAGATATGCACCTTATTGTTTAAAAGCAGGACCCCTGCTTTTCTAATATTTTAAACACTGTGATCTTTCAGAATGTGTTTATTGTATTAGTTTTGTATTGTAGATTATGATAGAAACTAGATTTTATAGCTTTTTAAAAGCAGTGATAATACTAAGCTTCATAGTGGCAGAACAAACTCTGTGTATATCCATATTATGAATATTAAAGCTGTGATCATATTATGCCTTAAATAAAAGTCCAACCTTGAACAGTATGATTTTGCACTGGATTGTTTATTTCTGTACTTATCTTTCATAGTGCTGTCAACTTTTCCTTCCAGAATAGTCATGACTCAGGGCTCCTAAAGCTTTTCAAAGGTACTGTGTTATCAAAAGTAAAATAAATCATTTTAGAATTAGATAAATCATCCAGGCTGCACATAGGGCTTAGGTAAAACTACCTCATGATAGTTTCCCACAAGACAGAACAGGTTGCTTTTGGCCTGTAGATTAGTTTCCCACTTAGGTATTGTCAGCCTGCATAAATTGCAGTTTTCGTGGCCTCTTCCCTTTCGGGAAAAACCCTCCATTCCCAATGAAGGACACAAGCACTAAATTCACCTAGGCCTGCCCACACAACAAGGTTTTCACCTTTGTCACCATAAGCTGAGCTCAACCGGAGCTGAACAATGGGACTCCAGATTTACCAGGGCAGTAGCTTAAGAAAGGCCCAAATAAAGCATTTATTGGCATTTTTTTGTATAAATCTGGTGACAACCTAAGTTGCATTAAAGAACAGCAAAAGATACACAGAAGTAGCCATTAGCATTATTCCATTAATAACCTCAGACTCCTTATCTTGCCTTCCTCTTGTGCTCCTGGTAGGTCCCAGGTCTGTAGCTAACCCCACATGCAGATCAGCAATCCCTTGGGAACAGGCAAGCAGAAACAAGATCTATCACTGTTGCCAGCTGAGCATGAATCAAGCACCTGCTCCAAGAGGAAGAGAGAAGCGATGATTGGAGATTCCTGTGCAAGGCAGAGGCACCATCTGCCAACATGACTTGGTACTTCAGTTTTGTTTCCTGCCAGGTGCTCAGGTTCAGGATCTCACGGAGAGACTGCAAAGGCTTGTCTTTCCCTCAGGCTGCTCCCTTGTGCTGCTTGTCCATGCAGGCATCAGTGACATTGTCGGGGTGACTGTATGCATCTCTGGGACTCCAGAGCTCTGGTGGTAAGGGAGAAAGGATCCTGCTTGTGAAGGGAGAGGCTCAGGGACAGCGGGCAAATGCCATGGGCCAACAGCTGGTGTCACAGCAGGGCTTAGTGTTCTGTGGCCCGAGGAACCTTTGAAGGAAAAGGGCTGGCAAGAAGGGGTGCTTAAAGGGCACCTCTGACACTGCCGCGCCGCCCTGCTTGGGGAGTGTGAGCTGGGTGCATCAGGGGAGGCTCCACAGCATTCACACCTCCTTTTCTGCCTTTTGTCTTTGTTGTGGGGTTTATTTATTTATATATTAAGTCATCTGTCTCTCAGCCTTTATTGTTGCACAGGTTTATTTTCTTCTGGGTACAGGACTTTGCCTCTTCCTTTCAGGCTATTTTATCACCCTCTGCAACTCCCTGAGAGTGTAGTTATGTGGGAGTTAGTATCTTGTGCCAGGCAACCAGTGACAGGACAAGAGGACATGGTCTTAAGTTGCACCAGGGAAGGTTTATGTTGGACATTAAGAATTTATTCACAGAAATGGTGATATTGGAATGGGCTGCCTAGGGAGGTGGTGGAGCCACCGCCCCTGGAGGTGTTTAAGGAAAGACTGGATGTTACACTCAGTGCCATGGTCTGGTTGACAAGGTGGTGTTGGGTCATAGGCTGGACTCGATGATCTCAGAGGTCTTTTCCAGCCTAACTGATTCTGTGACCCCTCCAGCCTGACGAAGCGCCCTGCAGAGCACCCGCTTCCCCTTCCCACCAACCCCCCTCAGTTCAGTTCTGTATCTTATGGGTGAAGGAGCTGTGATCAGAGGGTGCTCCCCACGCACCGCCGGGGAACCTTCCTCCGTTTACAGCCCAGCCGGGACCCAACCCCGGCACCGAGCCCCCTCAGGGCGGCGGGCCGAGGCCGGCGGGGTCCCGGCGCTCCCCGCGGGCGGAGGCCGCGGGCCGGCGGCGGTC
>WBMZ01014633.1:0-14462 GCA_013400975.1 Atrichornis clamosus
GGCTCAAACCAAAACACTTTCCTTCTTCAGTATGCTGGGATGAACACCATCAACTCACCACCACCATCAGCACTCTGACCCAAATATTCTCACATCTGCTCTAATTGGGCCTTTAATATTCTCTTAAACTTCTAGAAAGACCTCAGCTTTCTTCACACAATGTTTTCTTTGAATAATAGTATTCCCTGTTAATTAAAAGACTTTGCTTTTTCTTGTTTTTCCTCTTCCCCCAGGATATTCTTAAAACATATTCTTTGGTGAATTTAATCAACAATGCATCTTCAGTTTTCTTCCTTGTTAGGGCTACTACTGTGTATTCTGCTCCATACTACCTTTCCTGCTTTTTGTGAAATTCCATTTTTATCATTCTGTCATTTGACATCTTCCAGTGCAGTTAAATGTACGAAAATATCAACATGATGTTAAGAATGTCACAGAAGCCATTCTCAGTGACTGTGATCACAGACCATCCTGGTAACTAATCACATACATCTGTAGGCAAGTGCATGTACGCTGAATTACATTTTCAATGCTTGAAAGGAGGGAACTCTTTTACTGTAATTATGAAATTATTGTTTTCAAGGAGAAGATTGCAAAACATCTGATCCATGAATGTCTTTCATCTTTTCTTTAAGTTCTCTATACTAGCCACTGATCAAGCCAGTGTTTAATTGGTAATGCTAGTGAAAGGCTGCATTTTTCATTTTTAAAGGACTGAGGCTTTTTAGCTGTCTGAGCTGCTCTGTAATCCATGTAATCTGTGTCAGTCTGTACTCCTGTACATAAAGAATTCAGCACAGTGCTGTATTAGAGGTTTAAAAATAAATTAATTTTTTCATGTTCTCCACATCGTACTGCAACTCCAGGCACAGTACACATACTGTACTCCAATGACACCCCTGTAGGCTGTCGTTTCCAAACTCTACTAGAACGCAAAACAGAATCTCAGTTAAGCAGTATGTGCAACACAGTCTGTACAGGATTCACAGATTCACATTTTTTAAACGTCTTTTTAAAGAGTTCCACGCGTACTTTCAGAGGGTGGCTTGGAATAAAACGCGTGGTCAATTACGCCCATTCCCCGGCTGACGGCCCGTGAGCACTAATTGGGTTACAGTCATGCAAATCAGCCGTCCGTGTCAGCGAGCGGCTGCGGAGTGCCCCGCACAGCAGAGGTGCCCCGCAGGCACCGGCTTCAGCCTCCCGCCGCCCATGGGAAGAGCTCTGATGCACCAGCAGCGAGCTGGGCTTGGACACGGAGCTCCAAAGATCTTCATGAGGCTCTTGTCAGACAGGCAGGTTCTTCTGTGTCCCCGCACACCCCTTTGTGTCCCCGCATCCCTCTTTGTGTCCCTGCAAACCCCTTTGTGTTTGTTCCTGCACTCCCTCTGAATCCGTAGAAACCTCTCTGTGTCCCTGCACACCACTCTATGTCCCTGCACACCACTCTATGTCCCTGCACACCACTCTATGTCCCTGCACACCACTCTATGTCCCTGCACACCACTCTATGTCCCTGCACACCACTCTATGTCCCTGCACACCACTCTATGTCCCTGCACACCACTCTATGTCCCTGCACACCACTCTGTGTCCCTGCACATCACTCTGTGTCCCTGCAAACCGCTCCGTGTGCCTGCACTTCCCATTGTGTCCCTGCACTTCCCATTGTGTCCCTGCACATTACTCTGTGTCCCTGCACTTCCCATTTGTGTCCCTGCACATCACTCTGTGTCCCTGCACATCACTCTGTGTCCCTGCACTTCCCTTTGTGTCCCTGCACTTCCCTTTGTGTCCCTGCACTTCCCTCTGTGTCCCNCAAACCACTCCGTGTCCCTGCACTCCCCTTTGTGTCCCACAGATTGGATGTTGCATTCACACGCAGAACATTCTCCTCTGATTAAGAATCAAGCTGTGAAAGGCATCGTGTACTTCTGTCACCCCTTCCCACGATTTCCTTTCATGATGCTTGAAGAGGAAACATCCTTAAATGAGATCTCATGTAAAGTCAAACTCTGCAAACTTAACTTTACAGGTGTCGAAATGCTGCTTCTGGGCTTGAGTCTGGTTTGGCAAAATTTATCCAAAATCGAACAACTTTTTTTTGAAGATTTAACTGAGGATGCACAGTACTCATGGTGATCAATACACCATGCCTCTAGATGCTTAGTTATGTATTTACAATATTTTCTTATGCTGTCCGAGTATCTAGCTAATAATACTTTTATCTGGTAAAAGATATAGCACAAAGTTTTAGTCTAGGTCAGTTCCATAAAGAATTTTAGTAATGTCAGGTTCTCTAAAGCTTTGTCTTCAAAAAGGGAGGCAAAATATTATATAATTTTTAATTATTTAATACAGCCTGAAAAAAAAGTAATTTTTTTTGAGGTTCATTATATTGCTGAGAAGTTTATCCATGTTTTCACTCAGAAGAAGTGTTTTCCATCTGAACCTTTGAAAATACAACTTTTTTTTCACCCACTGACTTAATAACAAACTTGTTTGCAATAGCAAATTTGTGAATTCAGTCAGGAAACTAATGTTGTTGATGAAACAACACTAATTCTTGTTAAACATTGAATACATTCACAAACTTGAAAAGCTGTTGCAAGCACGTAGGTGACAGCAATCTCAACAATAAAGCCAAGTACTTTTAGCTGACAAAATATTAATGATTGTGCCTAAACAATCCTTGCCCTTTAAGGCCAGCACTTTGTGTTGCCTTTTCTACAAAAGACAAAGGATGCAAAAAGTCTGTGCACAATGCAGACTGAGGCCTCAAGGCTGGAGGCTCTGTCCCACTCTCTGTCCCTCTCCTCCTGCACCCTCCTGCTTTTTTCCTGCTGGAGCTATCAGCAGTTCTGTAACTTAGTACCCAAGATTCATATTGCATTTTCCTAAGCATTTCTGCATTTTGGGAAGACTGCACTATTTAGCTCAGCAACTCTCACAGCTCTGTTTAGGTTCAATTAGTAAATGAGGTAGGAATAACATAAATTAAAATGCCTAATATTTAAAATATTACAGCCTTCCGTGGTTATATAAATATGTGGTTCAGACTGATGGAAACTATGTAACTTCTGCAAACTGATTTAGCCACAAAAACTGTTTAGCTATAGGAAGCAAGAACAATGAACATAATCTCAATAAGATTTGAGGGAAGTGGAGGGACTACACACAGTCATGTGGCTGTGTTTTTAATCACAGGACACCGGGACATGCACAACACAAATGCTTTGGTGCTAATGAGGGTTTAAACCCACTTGCTTCATCTTTCTTCCCCTGGTAAACACATATTGTCAGAAGATGACCAATTAAGGGCTAATATGTCTAACAGCTTAATGCACTGAAAGCAGTAACACTGACAAAACCCCTAGATTTTTTTTTCCTAGGGAAAGATGTTACGCAAATAAAAGCAACAAACAGAACAATCAGAAGGACCACTAAGATCTTTTTCCAGTACTTACAGGGAAACAGAAGTTTTCAAAACAAGCAGTACTCTTGGAAACCATTTTCCCAGTGAAGGATGAGTTTAGCACTCTTTAGAGTTGACAGACAGCCTCAAATGCACTCTGCTGCTGCTTGAGACAGTTAGAAACCCTCTGTATCTCCTTTCAAAGACAGAAGAAAGTTGAGGCAGGACATAAAGAGTGAAGAGTGGCTTTCAACTGTGGACATCTAATCTAGATCTGAAAAATAGTCTATGTCAGAAGTGGGACATGGTGATGTCATGCAGTTGTATATGTGGACAATGACTGCACAACGTGGAAAAAATATGCCAGTTAAAGGACAAAGCACACTCAAAGCAGCTGAAAGAACCAGAACGGCCATTCCAGGGTGTAGGAAAACTTGTATAGCTGTATCTATTTGTTGTTCAGATATATAAGCAATAAGTTCACTCGAAAGCAGGTGCTACTGCGATGTTTCTACCTGTTATATACTCTTGTTCTTACACGTAGCTAATTATAGGCTATTGCAAGCCACTTAGAAGCTCCAGGTCATATATTTCAAATTCATTTCCCCAAATTCTTGTTTCTGAAGAGGGCTCTTCAAAGCCACTGTCAGTCCCCTTAGGAAAAAAACTCTGCTACCTGAATAACACCCTGCTATCACACACTTACTGAACATCCCTGGATTTACCCTTATGGCTGCATTTAGCTAATTAGAGCCCTTTTTAAGTCCCTTGTCTTTGGTAAGCCTTTCTGTAGCAGCATAAATGCAAAATTTATCTACAGGGCAAATTTGCCAACAGCAGTGGAGTAGGATTGGGTCCTAATTGCATGGTGCTGAAGTGTAATATCCGTGAAGAGGAGTAATTAGGAGTCTTAAGTTTCTGCCTTGGTTGCTCCAAAAGTAAAAAGCAAAATACAAATTCTTTTGGCAGCATTAGTCTTCTAACATAGGTCTACTGTGGCCGTAAAAAAAAAAATACCCCAAACACAAAAAACCATCACTACCAACCACCCCCACCCTCACCCCCAAAACAAACGACAGAAAAACAGAAGAAGGAAATTAAAAATAAATTCAAAACGTACTTCAGATATCTTTTACCAAAGGGCAAAGAAGCCTCTTATCATAGACCTCAAAAATATCTTCACTAAGACTTGTGTTTACTGTGGGGGTGGTTTTGCAGTATGGAGCTACAGCAGCAGAAAATTAAGTACATTTCCTGAATTATTGCCCCAGGGCATAAACTCTCCGTCATCTTAAAATTGAGGACTTGTGCCATTTTGTGTCAGGGTCCTTATTAAGTGAGAAACTGACTTCCAAGTGTGGCATTAGTCTTTCATCTTTGTTCTTTGGGGAAGTCAAATTAGTCAGAGTTCTTAAGAAGTGGCATATTGGCCTTCTTGAAAGGTAAACCCCAGGTGTTTAAATATACATGTGCTGCATCTCCAGTGAGAATTTCTAACTTCTGAGATAGTCCATCTGCTAATCTTTCAGCAGGGTGGGCCTGGCCACAGGCAGAGAAATCAGAAGCTGCTGCTGTTGCTGCAGAGATGCTGAGAAAGCCTGGCCATATGGCGGACCCTGGAGAGAGAGAGAGGGAAAAAATTCTTGAAAAGGTCACCCTGAGTCAGAAGACCCACATTGTTCTGGTTGATTCATCTGGGTCGTGAAACAGCTCCTAGGTTTGGTCACAAGAGGTAAGAACACAGGTCAAATATTATGAAGTTACACTCAGCAAATACTTCCATATGTTATGATCTCAAACAATGTTCTTATTATTTACTGCAAACCCTCCCTCTCCTTTCAAAATAAAGGAAGGAAACAGGGCAGGTGGAGTTAGGGTATTTCTAGTGTGTTTATCAGCAGGAAAACTGATGTACATTTACAAATATCCTTCTTGTCAGGCACATGAGAGAAGATGAACTGTATTATTTGCACCTAGTCAGACATTATCCCTTTGCTGAACTGACACCGTATTGCCCCTGCTTGGGAAACCACTGTTGGCTCCCTGAACTTCCACCCAAAGGTTCACTGTGAATTCAAACAGGTCCCCTCCACTGGACAGCAGTGCAGTCAAGAGCAGAGAACACAAACGCTGCCAGGAGCTGACTGTGTTCTTCACTGCAGCACGGAAAGTAAAACTTCTCACCGACACACAAGGACTGAAGGGAGTACTTTAAAATCTAGATGCATGATTTTTAGTCAGAGATTCTTCAATCTTGCATTTAACAAAGATCAATGCATGCTGCATTGCCATCACCAGACTACAACGGGATCAAAAATTCTACTGTAGGCCACAAGAGGGTGAGAGAACTGTGCAACATTCCCAGTCAAAGTGCATTTTTTCCTTTTTTCATTTGCACTTTCAAATACTGAGCTCTTCTCACCAAATGGTAACCTAAAGAACACTTTCCTTTTCTTTGTTTAGTGGTTGTGCTTTTCCATCTAGAAATCTGCTTGATTTCCTGGACATTGGCATTTACTGCAGCCTCCTGTCTCCTAGTAAGCATACATGAGCTTCTAGTGGAGAATGTCTCTTTTCACAGAAGATAGCATCTTACATTGCAGCACTTGCAGAACAAGATTATTCCTTGACTTCTGCTAATTTTTTTATGCCACAGCATTAAAGTATTGTAAAAAACCTTAAAACATGTTGCGCATAAAAGAATGCTCTGAATTAAGTTTATTGTCAGTTGTATACTTTCTCTTTAGGGTAAAACAGAATTATCAGCCATGTCACACTACCACCTTTCACTTGTATTTGACAAGTATTTGAATTCAAAGGAGGAGTAAATTGCCAAAACTAGGTCACCCTCAGGAACAGAGGGCATGGCACAGCCGTGCTGATTTGCCCTCTGATGAACAGCCTATCTCTGAGACTTTAGGAAAAATGAAAATCTATACAGAGGAAATCCCAACCATTCAAATTTGAAGAAAGACATATATGCTGTACCACCATGGAGATAAATGGTCAGAGTAACCAGTCTCTGATAAAACTGGTACAGCTGTTCAGGAGCTTAATGAGGACCCAGCTGGTAATTCAGATCTATGGTTTCACCACACATATGACATATTGCATACGTAGCTGCTGGTAAAAGTAATTACAGAAGTTATCTAGGGTTAGTGCACTGTGGTTTAATATATATGTTACTTAAATGCACTGATTCACTGCAGTCATACTACAAAAATGTGGGCAGCAAAAGTAATTCCCAGCTATGGGGAACTTCCAATGTCACTTGCTGATTTCTGTGAAACAGCATAGATTTTGTGAGAGATGACAGAGAACACTTCATCATTCTAATTTTTTTCCCCCGGAATTTATATTTTAAAGCAAACTGTGGTTGGAAAAGACTCTGATTTCCAATGTCTCCACAAATGGACTTAGCTTCCTGCTGAAACAAACAACTATTGCTAACCTACTACTCAGCACAGTTTTGCAAGTATTTAGAAGAATTAAAATCAGCAAACTTCCCATTTAGTATGGCACACAACTAACCTCCCTGGTTCCATCTTCATTTCCCCCTTCTGTCACCAAGGGCCTAAAAAGTTTTGTAAGTGCACCACATTTTGTTCCTAATGGAGGAACACTGCATTCAGCACAGTTTCTAGCTATCAAGAAGGTCTAGTGCCAGTACTGTTAACAAAATGAAGAGTTAGCTTGTTTTCTCCCAGTTTGTGCAAATAATCTCCCTGACTAGAATTTAAAGATGTGAAATTAGTTTCCAGAGTTTCAAATCTACTCCTATCAGTTGCAATGGTAGAAACTCAGAGCTTCATAGTCTGTCCATCAGAGAGGATTTAATTTTCCAAGAGTTAACAGTAATTGCCCATAAACGAAGATTTATGGGTAATTATTTTGCTGCCTAGTTTATAGCACTGTAGTTTGTCCAATAATAAAAAACACAAGCTGTGATAAATGAAAACCCCTTGCCTCTACTGAAGTAAAAGAAACAAGGAGATTACTGTAAAAAAAGAAAAGACTGGTTTTGCAATTTCATTTGTCCTTGATCAGAAAGACGCATCTATTAGTCTGAGAGAGAAGTGCTGCCCTAAGAGGCAACACCTGAAGAGGAGGGAGAGCTCCTGAGAGAAGCATGGTCTGCTCCCAGCACAGAGGAGAGGAGACCATGGCAGTGACCAGTGCCAGCCCCAGCGAGGAGGAAGGCACAGAACCAGTCTTCCAAACTGGGACCTTCTGGGTCTTACTGTAAGCTCAGCATTACATGGATCACTTGTAAACAGAATGACCCAAGTTACAGGAACTGCAGAAAATTTTACAACATAACTAGCAGGCTCACAGTCTTTTGGATGGAGCATTTTTCTTTTTTTTCTGGTTCTAGTTAGGGGTTGCTTCTGAACATTTGTTTTAGAGGTTTGTTGTGGGTTTGGGGTTTTTTTCAATTTCTCCTCAAAAACTTAATTTTTAAAAGGCTATTAATAATGAACATGCAAGGCTATTTTTGTACTCTACAGTACTAGAAATGGGCAGTACACAGCAGTAATTTGAAATTACTCCCATTTACTCAAATACTGCAGCAGAGCTACAACACTATAATGAAAATTGCTGCTCTGGTTCCATTTCATAAATTTATGCATGAGTCAAAAAAAAAAAAAAAAAGACCTTATACTTATTTCAAGTAATTTTCCTATAATAAAATGAACAATATACTCCATACAGTAATTACAAGAGGTACAATATTATTTTAGCCGTGACATCCTGAAAGGGCAAACCTCGCATGAAGAGGTAATATGTTATTAAATATATTGATTCTGTAGAAAAAGAAGACATCTTTTAGTTCTTTCTTCAGATACTACATCAGTAAACATGAGCTGATCACATGATGAACATGCCTAAGATTTCCTTGTAAAGACCATTTTGCTGAGCATTAGAAAATATTTAGCATATGGCAACACTTCCAAAATTGGCTGTCCTAATGCTTTTTTAAATCCTTTGCTTCTCTAGCATATATTAGTCTTAGAATGAAACAGTTCTTCATCTTATTGTTGAGTTAAAGTGATGGAAGAAGTTATTAAATCAAGAAGAATTTGGCCAAAGCACATAAGATGTCAGCAACCAGCACGATGTATTCTGACAGAACAGTTAAAACCTCCACGAGCATTAGTGGAATAGCCTCAAACCTAGGTTGGCTCTTTTCAGATAAATTTTTCTTCCTTGTGGATGCTCAGGGGTACCCAAGGACTTATTTCTCTTCAGAGAGGAAAAAAATGAAAAAAAAAATCAATGTAAGTTGAAGGGAACGTAGAAAGATGTGATATTGCAAAGTTAAGACCTGAGACATTAAGCACTAAACTCCTCTGGCTAATTTTAACTCTGCACAATATTTACATCAACTTTTGTTAAAGCACAGGACTTTGAGTAACTTCCTTATTAGCAGACTCATCAGATGCCTCATTGGCACAATCCTTCTCTGCTTTGGCTTTACCTCCACGTTTGTCTATCATGCTTTAGGGAGTGCTGAATACCTTTTCTGAACCATCAAATTACTTGCCTGACTCAATACGATTTTTTTCTTTTCATCTATACAGAAACAGCGAGCAAAACTCATCTGATCAAATGTCAGTGTGTACCTCCCTGATAATTATCTGAATTCCCTTTGCAGATAACAGAGAGCAATTGGCAATTTTGGAACATGGTTCATTCCATCCTGAGGACATTTGGAATAGGTCAGGTATAACATGACCTGAAAGGGTTTTAACTCTGATCATCAAGGAAGCTTTATATAGGTACCTATAAAAGTAGCTGTCTTTGATAGGAGAAATTAATCCCACCCTTTCCAAGTGCTGCAGCCCACAGAGCAATGAGTTTTTGAATAAAGGTCATGGCAATCTCTTCTCAAGGCTCCCAACAGCAGCACAAACATCACCATGACACCCATCTCTCATGATCCAGAGCCCTTCCAAGCCCTGGTCAGTGAACAGCATTTGATATACTCTTGATAGAGTCAAAACCAAAAACTTCAGGAATCTCTCTATCCTGGCTCCCCATGTCCTGCCCAAACCAGTGCAGACCAACACATGTGATGAAGCCGTGCTGAGAAAGCAGCTGCACTCTGTGGTGGGGCATGTACCAGGGCAGCTCCTCACAGCACACCAGCACTTCAGGCAGAAGAAAGAACACAGGGAAGACAAACCTTTGCCGGGGAGGGGAAAGAGAAGCCATCTTAGAGCAAGAAATGGAGAAGCACACGTATACATGTATCTATATTTATCTAGATATCTGAAGATGAGATAGGCAGAGATGGCGAGACACTGAGGGAGGCTGAGCAGGGACGGATGCTGAAGTGAGAAGACAGGCAAACGAAGAAAAGGTGGTGAGAGGAGGAGGTGGTGGGAGTGTGCAGAGTGGGTCAGGAGACACGCCAAGTGAAGAGCTGCATAGTAAGAAAGGGAGTGAGAAAAAGGAATTCAGAATAGAAGCAGCAGCAAATAGAAAATAAGCACATAGGCTTATGGTTCCAGAGTTTGGGGAAACAGCATGCAGTGACAAAGAGCACAGAAGAGAACAAGAGCAAGAGAGAAAGCGCAAATAAAGTTTGAGGAGAACAATTGTATTGCTTTTTGGGTTTAGACAATGAGTAACAGTACAGAAAAGCACAAAATGGAGTGAAGAATAGATAATAGATTAGATCTTTATCTTTTCTTTATTTACACCTTAATTGAATCATGAATATCTTAGAGAAGATGCAACATTCACGGAACAGAATTAAATAAGATGCCAATTTTTTTAGGGCTCAATGCTGCATCAAAAATGGTATGAAAAACAGCACTGTAGACTTGCTTCACCTAATGCCATTTCAAATGCTACACATTCAGCAACTGAGGTGAGAAAATTCACACAAAATATGTAATCTGTGGCACCCACATCAAGCTGAAGTATCAAACCTTGTCCTTGCATGTGAGCATAACTCATTACACCTTCACTAAAATGTGGTTTAAACAGGGCTGTGCAATTTGTACAGACCCTGTGCAACTGAGCAGTCTGTGGTCTGACAGATGCTACTGGGACTAATTTAGAGTGTACAAATTTCAACCGTGAAAAATCACCATTCTTAAAGAACGTCTGCCTGTCTGCTCTTCGTATAAAAGTAAACTCATTCCGTAGACTGAAAACCCCCAGCTTTTTAAGAACAATGCAAAAAGTAACCATGTAAATCTACCTTTAATAGGCTGCCTATAATCTTCCCCCTCAAGCCCATCCTCTCTTGTACAAGTACAGAGATTCCCTTGTGTTCCCATGCATAAATATAAGTAAAAATGAAACAATTTTTACTTAACCTTCTGCTGTTACAATAGATTTAGTAGGCACATTTTGCCTTGCAGTGTCTTTACCTGCCTACTGCCATTCTGTAAATGTCAGGTTATTTATGCCAGCTATATCATGTAGTTTTAAGTGCTCTTGCAGCATATCACTTAAACAAATATGTAACTACTTCTACTACTGCTGTAACTGATCAGCTACAACTTCTCCCCCGTGGTAATGAAAGAATAAGTCTTACAGAAGCCATCAATCACTCATGGCATGATGAAAAGACAGGAGGATCTAAAGGCCCTAGGCAAGTCCTAGGGGCACACAACAGGGGCTCTACAGGCAACAGATAGAATAAAACCACATACTCTTCAAATCCTGTTACTTTAAAAAAAACCAAACAAACAATTATTGAATGATGCTAAGAATGGCTTGTCCACAGATCAGTGAGAGGTAAAGGGCACTGTACCTTCTTCCACCACTGGATTTGGAAAGAGCTACCTGTGCCAGCTTGTTCACCCCTTTTACTTCGTGGGTTATACAAAATTGTAACATTCTAGTAAACGTATGGTTTTTTTTGGAAGGCTGTCAGTTCAGGAAGCTCATTATATAAGGTACCGGTGGCTACAGCAAGAGTGTCATAGCTGACTTCTAAATAACCAGCATCTGTGCCTAACACTGACATGAAATAAATGTACTTTAAAAAAAAAGGAAGAAAAAAACCCCAGACATTCCAGAAAAGCAATGCGAAAAACACTTAAAATAAAAAAAAAGTCCTGTGTAAGTAGAGAACCACAGAGACAAAACATTTTCTCTTTCCAGTTGCTTTATTAATGCAGTGTGATGACAAGTATGGTCTTTATAGAAGAATTATGTCTATCTGTATTATTTTTCTCTACCTCTGTTTCCAAAACCACCACCTTTCTGGGAAAGGGGTTTGATCCAACTTTCCTTCTGACAAACAATCTACTTTCCTATTTTCACTCTAGTTGTCCCACAAGTGTTTCAAGACAAGGCTCATTCTGCTTGAGCAACATACCCTTTTCCCCAAGCTAGATATGGAAAAAAAACCCCAGAATTCTCTAAAATGCTTTCAGTTCACACATCATTTCACCAGGTATGTATGAATCAACTAATAAATTTGAGGCTTTATACTCTGCTTTTGCCAGCCACTTAATTCTTTTCTCTAACTGAATTCACAGATTTAAATCAACTCCTCAATTCTCTCCACATACCACTTGAAGGGAAAAAAGCAATATATTTTTAGCAATCTTCTCTTTTTCAAACTACTTTTTCTGAGGTACAAATATTCTTTTAACAAGGTCTTTGTTATTAAATTGATGTGTGAAAAAGGCTACAGAAATGATTTTGGCACAGTGCACACTTCGCTTCTTACCAAATTCCTCAAGATAACCATGGCAATTCTTGTTTCTGTCCACGGTTAATCACCAGGACTGAAGAGGTTAGCTGTCAGAGAGAATTACAGCAGCTACCATTTCAGAAAGTTTCTCCTACAACCATTCTCTCATATTTGAGAGCAGAAGTGAACCAGATCATCAGAAAGCACATTTTAAATTAATGTTGGTCGCCACTAATTAGGTGACTGATTAGACTCTGTAACCTTTTATCTGCCATGTTCTAAATTCTGTGCACGTCTCAGGCAGACAGATATGGGGTTTAGGTTAAAATTCCAGCAGGGGCAGAACTTGTGTGTGTTGGCAGAACACCACAAAAATTTGGATGGATGAACTCCCCAACCTCACACCACATCTCTGCTTCAGACAAGAAATTGCAAAACAATTGGAAAATGTATCTGAAATGGTAAGCAATAAATTAATGGATTTATGAGATGTGGCATATATTTTCCATTTTTCTCTCCAGCATGCAGACTGAAAGGAGAAAAATGAGAATCCAGCACTTGGCTCTGCATTTCTACATTAAATCCAAGCATATGTTTCTGATCATTCTTCAGTCATAAGGACCCTGAGACTCCAAAATAAATAACTTTAAAACATTTAAATCATGTTAAGAGGGTAACAAAAATGAACACCCTTCCTATGCAGCATTTACATTCCAGGACAATACACAACTCTTTTCTTTTTTTTAAAACATATCTGAGGTTCTCTCATCTTTCACTGAACTGTGTTTAATTTATTATGACAATTTCTTGCTCATGTCATCAAGCAGTCAAGAAACAAAGGGTGAGTTAATCCTTTAATTCAGTGACTTATATGAATCATTAACTTTGCTTCGAACTTCATAAATCCATAAAATAGTGCACTGAATCCTTATTTAGATTGCATGCGTTTCTTATGACTGGGAAAACATTCTAACTGTGCAGCAACTCATTAGGTGATGCCTGAGTCCTGTTGTGTTTTCAGGCAAAGACCAAATACTTCTATTTTTTTATATATACGCTGCAACTCTCAAAGCTTTTTTCTAGGTCAATAGCAAAGAAAATTAAATTTCTTGGCATTGGTAGAAAGCTGTCATTTATTTTTGGGATCTCTTCCTTTAAATAGTGCTATCTAACAAAGAAGAAATAGACCTCTACTGTTGCCTAAGGTCTGTGCCTTGCAGTAATTTCCATTCACTGGAAATACAACACACTTTCAATCATGCCAGGCTCAGTCATTCCAGTAACGGCTCTTTTTTGCACCAATTTTTGCAATATTTTCATAATGACTATTTATTCTCAGAACCTCAAAGCCTGATTCAAATTATTAATGTACACTTTGTTAATTGCATGTATGTCATCAAAAAGAGTTTATCATCCAGTATTTCAAACATATAGTTTCAAGACTCTTTATTGATATGCTGAAGATCTCTCTGTCTATATTTTTATATTTTTGAAATTTGAAACATTTCTGCATGAACCTAGTATTTTTCCAGCAACAAAACAGAAGCAACAGAGACATAGTCAAGTTCTTGTTTGGTTGGTTTTGTCTCTACAAAGACATTCTTTATATTTGTTTTTAATTTTGCCTCACAGGAGGAAACACCTGCCCAGAAACTGTTCTGATCAGCAAGACTGGTACTTTAAATACAGGAGAAATCAAAGCTTAGGGGCAGTGGAGAAGTGGCGGGAGTGGGTGCTCCAGGCACCAGAGCAGAGGTTTCCCTGCAGCCAGTGGTGAAGATTGTGGTGATGCTGCCAACACTGCAGCCCACCGGGGACCCTTCAAGGTGAGCCTTGTGAGATGTGGGTGAGGAGGGAAGGTGGGTTTGGATTTGTTCTCATTTCTCACCATCCTACTCTGTT
This sequence comes from Atrichornis clamosus, assembly GCA_013400975.1. Lineage (NCBI taxonomy): Eukaryota > Metazoa > Chordata > Aves > Passeriformes > Menuridae > Atrichornis > Atrichornis clamosus. The sequence goes on from WBMZ01014633.1 coordinate 13,980, forward strand.
ATTAATTGGCATTAAAATAATTTTGCCCAAGATGAGCTTGTTTTCCCTGGGATGGTAAATGAGAAGTGATCTCCCTGTCCCTACCCTGACCCAAAGCTTTTGGCTTTGTTTTTTGTCCTCACATCCCGTTGAGCAGGCAGAGTGATAGAGGGGCTTGCTGGGCACGTGCTGCCCAGCCAAGCTCAGCTCACCCCATCTTCAAAGACTGGTTTTCAGTTTCTACACCATGGGTAAGAGAGAATCACCTGAGACAAATCTGGGGTCTAGTCCAAAACCCAAACTAGATGAAGTGACTCCTATTACATTTAGGCCAGAAATCAGCCAGATTCAACCACCAGAGAAACCAGGTTGTGATCAAGCTTCTAACAGAAAAAAAAAGCTGAACCCATTCTAAAATGGAAAATGACTGACATGAAAATGCTTATAAAATGAAGACTGCAAAAAAAAAAAGGTGGATTACTGGACTGAAACACAGGAAGTCTT
>WBMZ01014656.1:0-50021 GCA_013400975.1 Atrichornis clamosus
ATGGAATGGAATGGAATCGAATGAATGACATGGAAAAGTCTGTGGAAGCCCTGTGGAAGCTGCCCACTTGGAAATGGCAAAGGAGAACATAAGTAGGAGCTGCTGGGGTATGGACTCTGTGTGTGTGGAATGGCTCTTCCCAGGGTGGGGCTGTTGCTCTTATCCTTGAGGAGAGGGGAGTTTCCCATAGCTGTTCTCCTGAACATCTTTCATTCTCCAGCTTTTCTGGTTGCTGCAGGGTAAACTCTGAGGCTCCAGATATCCATTTATAAGGACTGAACCTTTGAACTGAACCCAGTTTGCAGCTGGACTGATTGTTGTAGGTCCCTTCCAACGGAACAATTCCATTCTAATCTCTTCTATTCCTTCCATTCTGTTCCTTTCCTTTAGTGAGCATATCTAAGTATTCTCTGGAATGTGTGACATCACACCCACAATGATTCTCTCCCTGAAGTACTTCAGCTGTTAAATAGACCCATTCTGGAAATTGCTCTCCTCCACTTACCTGATAACCCTGGACCAGTCCAAGGCACTGTTATCAGACCCTTGTATTGGATCCCAAAGGCCTGTATTTATTGGAATAAATCTCTCCTGCAACTTGCTAGGTGCCTGTTCCCAACACCTTCTGAACATTTTCTCCCACTTTCCCCATGCTCCGCCGCCCGCAGGAATTTGGTTGTGGAATGACTTTAATTAGATGGGATACTGGGCAGAAATCCTTCCCTGTGAGGGGGGTGAGGCCCTGGCACAGGGTGCCCAGAGAAGCTGTGGTTGCCCCTGGATCCCTGGAAGTGTCCAAGGCCAGGTTGGACGGGGCTTGGAGCAGCCTGGGATAGTGGGAGGTGTCCCTGCCCATGGCAGGGGGTGGGACTGGATGAGTTTTTAGGGTCCAACCCAAACTGTTCCAGGATTCTATGGAAAACAATGATTCCCACTAGTCTAAGCCATGACATCTCTATGTACCCTGCATTGCAACCTCTATTAGCATTTTTCTGGCCTTAATCATGCAAAAAACAGCTTGTTCTTGAAGAAAACTGGCTTTTTCAAATCATCTTCATAATTTAGCTTATTTGAAATAAGCTAAAAATACTCTGCTATAAAGCTTCACTTCCCTTTTTGTGTTGCTAAAAGCATTTTTAATTGTGATTTATTGCCCGTGAGAGCCCTTTGGAAATGTCTTTTAGATTAAAATTCTTGAGGTGTTGTGTGTTAGTTTATTTTTGATGGGGAGAAAAACCTCCTGCAAAAAGAGGTGATTGTCTTCATGCATTTTTAAAACTTACTCAGCCAGAGCTGTGACGGTGACAAACTGGCCTCAGGTCATTTCCTCTCCTTGGCATTTGCAAGTCAGCCAGTGCAGAGGTTTTAGATACATTCTCCAAGCTGTGGCTGCCCCTGGATCCCTGGAAGTGTCCAAGGCCTGGTTGGACGGGGCTTGGAGCACCCTGGGATAGTGGGAGCTGTCCCTGCCATGGCAGGGGTGGGATGGGATGAGCTTTAAGGTCCCTCCCAACCCAAACCATCTGTGATTCTGTGACACTTTGAACTAAAACAGGTTTCCTGAAATGCTTCCAATGTAAATTTAGAAAATTCCATACTTCAGATAGAGTTCTCATTAATTTGTTTTACTGGAAGTTAAATGCTAAAAGTGAGTCTTTCCATTCTTGTTATATTTCTAAATTTCTTTGCTGTTGGTCCTGTCATTTTTGAAAAGGTTCAGGACAGAAAGCCCAGTTTTCGATGGCAGTGCTGGGGCGCCTCTGAACTTCAGCTGCATTTTGCATCTCAGATCTCATTTTATTTGATGCTAGGACAACAGCTGAGATTTGAGTCATGGGTGACCTGTGGAGGCAGGGGGTGAGTGCCACACGTTAGAATTCCACCTAGGAAGCGGAGCTGGTGTTCAGTTGTGGTTCCCCCTCAGTTTCTTGCTGCAGGACAATCACTGGGATAAATGAATTGTAATGCATTGATTTTGCCTTGGAAATCTGCAGAAGTTCATTAGCATTGACCAGGGCTGCAGGAGCACTGCCTGGCCAGCTGCTGGTGGTTGTTTGACCAAAATCAGTCCCCTTGTGCCAGCAAGGACACCGGAGATGTCACCAGGCACTGGGAACTGTGTTTGACCCGCTTGGTGTTTGCCAGGGGACCTGGACCTGGCCCTTGCTGGTGTTCAACAGAAGGAGCAAAACCTCTTAGGACATTTTCCTAAGGCTGCTCCATTTCCAATCAGTCTCTTAAAACCAGATTCCTAAAGGAAATTGCTGATTTCTTCGGGGCATGGAAAAGCTTCCTCAGAGCCTTCCTTGCCATCCTGGGCACTTGGACTCTGTGCATCATTTCTGGTGAGATTGACTGAATTCTTTTGCTAAGTAGAAGGCTGATTTCAGCCAGGCTGATTAAAAGAATGTTAATTAAAGGTACCATTCCCATAGTCAGTCCTGTGAAAACTCTGCTGAAAAGCGAGGAACTGCTTCCTATAATGATACTTAAAAATATTGCAGGGGAGATAATTTAACCCAGAGGTGGTTTGAATGTGCAATTCTCAACCATGTGACTAGAAATTGCAGCCCCTATAAAAGGGTTTTCTGGTTTGATGTATATTTATTTTTATATTTTAAGTGAGTAATTCGTGTCTTTTAAAGCTGAAGTGACAATGAAATGATGAACAGGTCCTCACAGTGTCCTATCGGGAGCGCAGATTCCCTGAGGAACTTCCTTTGGCCCCAGTTCTCCAACCTGCTGGACCCTCTGAGTCTCAGCTGCTGATCCCTCTGGAATCACATCCAGTGAGGAATGGGTCCATCCCACACAACTGAACCCTCCTGCAACTCGTGGTGGTCCCGTTGCTGCTGTCCTGCTCTTGCAGGACCCTTGAAGCCCCCAGTTCTTTGGTGACTTTATCACCACCAATCCATATCTCTGCTCCCTTGCACATGGCCTGAGGAGATCAGAGAATCATGGAATGGTTTGAGTTGGGAGGGACCTTAAAGCCCATCCAGTGCCACCCCTGCCATGGGCAGGGACACCTTCCACTATCCCAGGCTGCTCCAGGCCACATCCAACCTGGCCTTGGACACTTCCAGGGATCCAGGGGCAGCCACAGCTTCTCCGGGCAATGTGTGCGATGTGTGAATCCATAAAGAGTTAGAGAGATGAGGAATCATCTCAGGGTTTTATAGTGCTGAGGCTTTAGAATAATTTAAATATATTCTTTGCACAGAGCTTTTAAAAGAACTGTAGCCAGTCCAGTAGATGTTGTTCATGCTTGCCCTGCTTGGAAGTGGACCAGGACTTTGTGGATGACGGGAGGTCTCTGACGTGCTGAGACGGAGTGGGAGGCACAAATCCAGGCAGAGGAGGATTTCAGGAGATCCACAGGGAAAGCAGCACCATTGCCTGCTGAATTCTGGTGAGGGACTGTGTGCTCTGCCAGTCATGTTGTGCCAGGATAAATACAGACTTTTATTCTAGCTATTTTAGTTATTTTTACATTTAGGGACAACCTCGGCCAATCCTTTATTTCTCAACTGTTTCCATTAACACACTTGGGCAGAAGACAAAACCTGCCAGGGAAGACAGAGAAGCTGTGACTCCTCCATCCCTGGAAGTGTCCAAGGCCAGGTTGGACGAGGCTTGGAGCACCCTGGGATAGTGGGAGGTGTCCCTGCCCATGTCAGGGGTGGCACTGGATGGGCTTTAAAGTCCCTTCCAACCCAAAGCACTTTAAGATTTTGTCCGTAATCCAAAATTATATAGATATATTCCTAATTTTCAGTTTCAAGTGCCTCAAATGATATTTTCTGAAGTATATTTGTGCCACGAATTAATGGCAGTTTTATTCTGTTGGCTTTTTTGGTCACAATTTTTAAGACCATCTGAGAAGTTCCTCTGGATGCCTCTTCCCTCTCCTTATCTGCACTCCTCGCTTAAATCATCCCTCAGGTTCTGCTGGTGAAACCAAAGCCTGCTGGTAATTTTGAGTCCCAAGCCATAATTAGTCACCTTCCCTTTTTTAAGCTGATTTATCAACCCAGCAGCCCCAAGTACAGGAGGGAACTGATGGAAACCATCTGATTTCATTTTGCTCGACATCGTGGCTTCCGCTCCTTTAACTTTGGAGCTTTTCTCTTTTTTCCTTTCCCTTTTCCATCCCAGTCCATTACTATAATTTGCTATTCCTGGAGGGAGCTGCTGATCCTTTCTGCTGTTTCCCAGACACGCTGGCTGTGTTATTTTTAAGCCAGCCTCACTACCTGCAGCACGGTGACTCACTGTGGATTTGCCAAGTCCCCACATTTTTGCCGAGAATTCGACTCCTGGATTTAATTCTGGAGAGGATTGTTAGGAGCACAGCATAGAATCCCCAAACCCCTGAATGTTGGTAAAGTCACAGCTATTTCCTAAACAGAACACAACCTCCTGCCCTTCTAAAACGAGGAGGCAGAGAGTGATCCAAGGACCTTTAATTCACCCCATCCCTGGAAGTCTCCAAGGCCACGTTGGATGGAGTTTTGAGCAACCTGGTCTTTTAAATCCCTCCAGGGATGGGGACTCCACCACTTCCTTGGACAGCCTGGACAACCCTTTCCATGAAGAACTTTTCCATCCTCCTCCCTCACTCTCCATCTGCCATTCATCCTGAGGGTCACAGGGGTCTCCCAGTTATCCATGTAAAATATTGCCCCACGGTAATACCACACAAATCTTGGGATTATTTTCCAAACAAACCTCACTGCTTCCCTGTGTCAAAAACAAGCAGAAGAGGAACTGCCACAAATTTATCATTTTTTAGCTGCTTAAGCAACCAGGAGGATGCACCTCAACCATAAAATGTAGTTTACTTCATTAAGTAATTGCTTTGCCGAGTTGGGCCTTTGCAGAAATCCTTGTTTTATAGCAAGCAAATGAAAGCTCTGCTGCAACATCCCAGGCTGTCACCCCTCAGCTGTGGGCTTTATTATGTTTGGAGTTTCCTCCGGGCTTTTTATTAGGAATAAAATATTTACAGGATGGAGGGAAGGGATTTCTGTTTGTTTTTTCATACTTTTTTTTTTCTTCCAAAGCTCTCTGAAGAGATGCTCTCCCAGAACAGCAGTGCAAAAACATAACTCCAATTCAAATATTTATTTCCAGAAACTAGGTGGGGTTTTTTAAGGGGAGGGATTACAGGCCATGAACATGGTTTATAACACTTTTCTTTAGGGTTTGAAAAACTCAGTTTATGAACCAGAAGTAGTAAATCCTGCACAGCCCCATGGTTCCAGTGCTGTTGTTCTTCCTCCCTGGATTTTGGTGAGTTGGGCAGGAGCTGGTGGCAAAAAGGGATCTTTGTGGGATCTCTGTATCCCTGCTGTCTTTCCGACAGAACCTTTGCACTTCCGAGCTGGAGAAATCAGATTTTATTTCCACTGGAGCCGCTTTTAAAACGGCGCCGTGGAGTTTTGCCCGTTCAAATATTACGGATCCTCTGCTCCCCCCAGGCACGATTTGAATCCCATCTCCTGGCCCAAATACATGTGAGAGGCCCATTAAGCCTTTTAACACCCAAAACCTGCTTTTGTTAATATTCTCCGTGTGCTCCATCTGCTGCTGTGTTTGTCTGTAGCCAATGGATTTGAGAGCAATTCACTTCCCTGGTCTAAGGCCAAAATGTCCGGAATACCATATGGACATTGGAAAGTTAATTAGCATTTAAAATTTTCAATATCTAAGGTTGTTGTGATCCTTAAACTCTCAGTCTTCCTGAGTTTGGCTTCTTCTTGTAACCCAAAATATTTTATCATTTTGAATTTTTATCCTGGCAAGTGAAAATCACTGTGTTCATACTTTCAAACTGGCCCTTTTGGGCAGTAATTTGATTTGTAATGGTTTTTTTGACTGTTCTGGAATTGCCTGTTACTAAAATTAGCTGAAATAGGAAATTTGGTGTCCCCAGAGATGTTGTTTAAGGGTGTGAAACAAGACTAACTCCAGTGAAATCAAGAGGATGCTGCCAGTGCCAGAGGACAATGTGGAGTGTAAAAATGGGAACCAGGACAATGTTTGTGCTGCAGAGAGACTTAATTAGTCCATTGATTACCAGTTAATTGATTGATTACTGGTGAATTGATTCATTACTGGGCAGTTTCTGTTGCATTAATCCGTGATCGTGCTCAGGGCAGGCCTTGGCAGCACACCTGGAATATCATTTTTAAGGCAATTCCAACACTGGCAAATTGAATTCAAGCATCTTGAATAAGAAAAACAAAAAGCAGGGAGCTTTTTGCCATCCCTTCTTCTCCAAGCAGCTTCCCTGCTGCTTGTCCTGGAAAATTACTGTCTGGAGAAGCATTTCTGACACCCCAGAACTCAATGCTGAGGAAAACTCCTTGTTCAGCTGCTCCAATCCATGCAGTGCTGGTCCCTTGAGGTCTGTAGCAGCAAAAAACCCGGAGACTTGTCCCAGAAAATATTCCAGAAAAGGGATTTCCCGTCATTCTTCCAGGCTTTTCAACTTGTTCACACTGCAGAGTTGTGTGGACAGACCAATTTCTGGCACATCTGCAGGCATGTGCCACATGGGAAACCTTTTCCAGGTGCTGCTGTCATTGGGACAAGGAATCCTCCCATAGGAGGAAAGTCTCAGGGAACTGGAGGCTTCAGGGACTCTTTATTGCAGCCTTTCAATAAAGGGGCTCCAGGAGAGCTGGACAGGGACTTGGGACAAGGGATGGAGGGACAGGACACAGGGAATGGCTTCCCCCTGCCAGAGGGCAGGGAGAGGTGGGATATTGGGAAGGAATTCTTGGCTGTGAGGGGGGGCAGGCCCTGGCACAGGGTGCCCAGAGAAGCTGCGGCTGCCCCTGGATCCCTGGAAGTGTCCAAGGCCAGGCTGGACAGGGCTTGGAGCAGCCTGGGATAGTGGGAGGTGTGTCCCACCCATGGCAGGGGTGGCCCTGGATGAGCTTTAAGGTCCCTTTGAACCCAAACCATTCCAGGATTCTATTTTGTACCCAGTTGTTGTAAACACCAACTTGGCAGAATAAAGAAATTACAATAAGATACAAAACAGGAACAAATTCCCGCTTCCGGAATCTGGGAAGGCATCAGGAATGCACACTGGAGCAGGTTGCCTTTCTGTAGCTGGAAGCACGGAGGTTTTGCAGGGCCCACACTGTCTGTGACAGCAGAAATTGCTGCTGCAGCAAAACACTAAGGCTTGAACTGATTTTCTTTTTAGCTCCTGGCTTGGGAGCAGAGCTGAAAAGGCTGCATTGAAAATGAGCCAGACGAAGAAGTGCATTTTGGAAATCACAAAGGGCTGTTCCGTGAGCAGTTGTTATAAATACCTGCCCTAACCTATAACCCGAGGGCACGGGGAGTGCCCAGTCCTGCCTGCGTTTGCATTCCCAGCTCCTCCAGAAAGGGCCTTCACACCCGGCTGGAGTTGCCATAGAAACTCTGCCAGAGCACGAGACCAGGAGCATCCCAGCGAGGCTCTCCTCGCCCCCCACAGATTCAGGGAAATGGCACATTCACGACTGGAGAGGATTTGTGCCTCTGCAGCATCGGGTGTGAAACGGGAGCGACTCGCGGGCGTTCCTGGGTGGGAGTCCCGGGGTGCCGGAGAAGGGAGGTCTGTGGGACCACGGGGATGCTCAGTCTCCTCCTTAGGGAAGGATCTCAAGGAGGATCCAGTGCTTAAATTTCATAGAACTGTGGAAACATTAAGGCTGGAAAACACCTCTAAGATCATCAGTTCCAGCCACTAACTCAGCACTGTCTAAGCACCACATCTGCACGTTCTTCGAATGCTTCCAGGGACAGGGATTCCACCATTCCCTGGGCAGCCTGTTCCAAATTCACCACAGTGGAGATGTGCCAGGTGGAAAGAGTCCTAGAAACAGGATCTCCTCATCTCCCTCTCTCCAGAAAGTTCAGTTTGCTGCTTCCTTCCTGTCCAACCTCTGCGCTTCATTGCAGGTTTCAGCTCAAGAAAATGCATCTTCAGTATGGAGAATATAAGAAATTATTCCACTAAAAATCCATGGATCGAGCAAGGCTCCAGCTCCCTCTCTCTTTCACTTCCATAAGCCGGGGAGAGCAGCAGGTTTGATTTGCAGAGTGCACAAGGGAAAGCAGAGTTTTTTGGGAAAAAAAAAAGAGGCAACTTTGCCACTTTTCCTGGCTGTAGCCTCCCTTTGTCATGCTGGATCAGCTCTGCTGCCATCCTGGGAGCCCTGCTGTGGCATCTCCTCACCTGCCTGTGGCCGTGCTGACCTGCTGAATGTTGGAACAACCCTGGAAAATGCTTTCCACAATGTTCAAGGAAAGGCAGAGCAAGAGACCTCTGGACAGGATGAAAAATGAGCTGTGTATAGTCACTGTATGCAGTTTCCTTCTTTAAATGTGAGGGATTGGCTGAGTTAAGGGCCTGGTGAAGCTGTTGGGCTTTATTCTCATTGCTCTGTAGAAAAGAAACATATTTCCTTGTCTTTTGAAGGAAAGATGTGGGAAATAGCAAAAATTAAGAAGGAAAGAAGTAGCTCAGTCTCAGGGCAGTATGTGCTGGAGCCTCACAAACCTCCTGTTTTCCAAGGATGTCAACAAGCCCCTGTAGGAGGGAGGTGGCATTTCCTAGGAGTTCATTGAGATCCCTCAGAAAAGACCTGCAGAGAGATTAAACGTCTTGGGAGGAGAGGGAAGGTCCTTTTCAGGATAATTAGTTTATTAAAAGGTAAAAAGAGGGGATTGGAGTAAGTAAGAGGCTTTTCTGGTGAAGGGATGCTGGCGTTTGCCAGAGTTCGGTGGTGGGAGCTGGGTTTGTTCAGCACTTGCAGCAGTGACCTGGGAAAGGGAAGGAAGGAATGCTGAGGAGTGCTGCTGTTGAATTATTCAGGCCAGTAAGAGGTGAGGGCTGAGTGTGAAGGTTTGCAGTCGCCTCTCGTGAGACTTGAGGAGCCATGAAAGGAGGAGAGGTGAAAGTGAAGTGATGCATGAGCGGAAAAGGAGCCTTAACTCCCAGTGGGACTGGAATGAGAGGAGATTTAAGGTCCCTTCTGACCCGAGCACTTCTGTGATGAGTCTGTGAAAATCGGTATTCTTCAGGGCTTATCTTAAGGAAAACAGGAAGAATACATCCCTGGGACTGCTCAGGGCCAGGTTGGACAGGGCTTGGAGCAACCTGAGGTAGTGAGAGGTGTCCCTGCCCATCGCAGGGGGTGGGACTGGATGAGCTTGAAGGTCCCTTCCAACCCAAACTATCCTGGGATTCTACTGCTACATGATCTGTTTCAAGCTGAGCACTCTTCTGCCATCTTAATTTATTTTAATCCTTCCAGCTAAATATTTCCCTGGGGAACACTCTTGGATAAGCTTGAGCCACAGTTGAGTATTAAGAAAAACTGCAATGGTTTCTTTATCTCGGGCTTCCACTTTCTGTGGAGCAACAAACCATTTTATTTTATCATTAGGGGCTGTTCATATCCTCCTTTGGATTCTTTACATGCAGAATGAAGTAAATCATTGCAAGGAGAATCAGTATTGCACAACTGAAACCCTTTTCTAGAGCTGCTTTCCTGTCTGAACACAGGAAAGGGTATGACACATGTCTCTGGCCCAGAAGTTATATTGATTGACAGTCTGACAAGTTCTGTCACTCTGGTTTATTTATAGTACGTGCACTAAGTAATCAACAATCTCTCTAATATTTTTGGACAGTTGCTCCTAGTTTTCAGAATGAGTTTTGCTCATCCAAATGCCTCCTATAACCAGACAGCTGCAGTAAGGCCTGGGAGGTTTGTTTTGGATGTAGGTGGGAAGTAAAACTGAGGTGGAATCGAAATAAGAATGGAAATGGGAATCATCTCTTTTGTCCAACAGCTTGCAACTGTATTGAACTTCAAAAAATGGTCTGGAAACAAGTTTTCTCTGAGCAAGAGAAAATCAGGGCAATGATTGCCCAAAACAGTGCTTCTGTCATTTTCTTAGTATCTTTTTGGGCTTGTAAATTCTCCTAATTCCCTGCCGTGATGAGGGAAAGAGTTTCAAGGTGACGCATGGCATCATGCAACCACAAAGTCCCACAGAAGAGCTCAGAGCTCTGTGCAAAATCACTGCTTTTCCAGCCTAATTCCCAAGCAACCAGGATTCTCCAGCTCCTCAGGGCAGGGAGGCCCCACCATCCACCCCCTTGTCTTTGACCTGCAGCTGGGAAAATCTCCTCCAGGCAGGCAGGACCCCATTGTGTCAACACTGTGACCCTCTGGAATGGAGACAAACAGGCCGTGCCACGTGTCCGGGCCATCCTGCCAGGGACTGGAGGTTTTCTCTCCATCACTCCATGCCAGAGGCACCTCTGCCACTCCCAGGACTTTCAGTCGTGCTTTCTTAGGAGTCTGTACAATATAAAGGAAATGGTCATAAAAAGAAAACCTTTTCTGCCAGATTCCTGTGGGTTCTGCCGGGATTTTGGGGCAGTCGGGTTTCTCCGGAAGGTTGCAGTGACAGTTGTGTTTCCTGTGGTGCCTGTGGAGCTCCTATCCCTGGGCTCCAAGTGTTGTGCTTGCCAGGTAGAACGTGGGTGACCCATAAGGAAAACTCCTCCAAGGCTGTGTGCTTTCCCACAAGTGGAATTCACCACCCTCTGGATCAAGCTGTGATCCTGGGGAGGGAGAGGAAGGAGACGGAAGGAGGTACAGACGTCTTCTCACTAGAGAGGACCTGCATTCTTCCTTCCTCATCTTCTGCTCCGCAGGTCCAGAGCTGCCTCCCCTCCTGGGGAGCCTGTGTGCCCCTGTGTAATGTCTTCACAGGCCTGGGAATGTGGAGCTGGAGTGGAGCCAGAGGGGCAGTGAGGCTCCGTTATTCCCTTGCTTCACACAAGAATTGGACATGAGCTGGCAGTGCGTGCTCACAGCACAGAACGCTGAGCACGTGCTGCTTCAGGAGACAATTCTCAGGGTGAGGGAGGTGATTCCCTCCTTATTCTCCTAATTGTGGGGTTCCCAGTACAAGAAAGATGACGAGCTGTCAGAGCAGGTCCAGAGAAATGAAAATGCTCCCAGGGCTCCTCTGCTCCTCTGCTCCTCTGCTCTGGAGCCAGGCTAGGAGAGCTGGGGGTGTTCCCCTGGAGAAGGGAAGGCTCCAGGGAGAGCTGAGAGCCCCTGCCAGAGCCTAAAGAGGCTCCAAGTGAGCGGGAGAGGGACTGGGGACAAGGGGTGGAGGGACAGGACACAGGGAATGGCTTCCCACTGCCAGAGGGCAGGGATGGGTGGGATATTGGGACGGAATTGTTCCCTGTGAGGGTGGGGAGGCCCTGGCACAGGGTGCCCAGAGCAGCTGTGGCTGCCGCTGGATCCCTGGAAGTGTCCAAGGCCAGGCTGGACGGGGCTTGGAGCACCCTGGGATAGTGGGAGGTGTCCCTGCCCAGGGCAGAGGGTGGGACTGGGTGATCTTTTAAGGTCCCTTCCAACCCAAACCATTCTGATTTCCACGAGTGCCCTGGGAAGAGAGATGGCCCAATCCCTGCAATGACATGTCCAGTACAGTCTCAGCCTGAGCACATGGTCTGTGGGCACATCAGTGTTGAAAACTGGGAACAGCATTCCCAGCAATGCTCTGGGTGCCATTATGTCCATGCAAAGGTTGGTTTTGCATGGCTGTGGGTAATGAATAAAAACAAAGTTGCTTCTTGTATAAAGGGAAGGACCTTTCTGGTGAAAAAAGAACCAACTGTAAAAGGTCTCCAGGAACGAGGCTGTCAAATGTGAGAGCAAATCTTTTTTTAAAGCCATTGCTGTGTCTGGTGAATCCACATCCATTTGACTGCTCCACTCTTGGGCTGATGAGGCTTGAAACAGTAATAAGGGGGTGGCACTTCTTCATGGGAGCAAATGTATTTATTATCCTCAGAGACTTCAGAAATGCTGGATTCTCAACCATCCATTAACTTGCTCTTCAGAGCATTCCCACCCTTGCTTTCAGCTTTTCCTCTATTTTTACATGCATTTAGCATGAGTGGGCTGGAATAGTTTCATGGCAAGGCGGCGAGTGAGTGATGGGATAGCTGTGGTTACGTGGGATGAGCGGTGTGAAAGGAAACCTGCTCCAGCCTCTGGGCTCCCTGCAGCATCCAGGTGCATTTATCCAGATGCTTGTCCAAGGAGAGGCATCGGGAGAGGTTTGGGTAGAACCTGGAATTGTGTCCATCACACAAATGGATCTGTGTGATGAGGGAAGAAAGGAAAGATTACCCCGTCCTTCCTGCTGTGAGCTGGCAGAGCAGGATCCACTCAGAGATGTTTTAAATAGTTCCCACCGGGCAGGGAAGGCCTAGCAATGCTCCCTAAATCCCGTGTGCCAAGGGATATTCCCTGAGGACAGCTCCCCAAAAGGCAGGAGGAGATGCATGGCCTAAGCCCAGAGCTCTGCAGCTGTGTGAGGATCCAGGCAGGCTGAGAGGATCCTTCTGGATGGAGATGAGCTCATGCCATGGGAGGGCAAGCCTTGTTGACATCCCTGCTGCAAGTCCTGTCCGAAATGCTGGAGCTCTTCGTCTCTGGAGGCTGATTTCCGATGCAGAATCAGTTCCCAGATGTCCTTCTCAGCCATTTTCCCTGTGTCCCCTCTCCCTCACACACCCAGGCACTTTTTTCCCGGTGTCACTGCTCCCACAATCAGCGTTCAAGAGCCTTGCTCAAGTCTGGCTGGTGGAGGCTCTGGTGGAGCTACGCCAGGAAGCCTGCGTGGTGGAGTCTGCTCTCTAATTTCTCACTTCTGGGGTAATTCCTCCAGTACCAAATCTGCACATTCGTTTCCCAACTTGTGATTTTCTGCAAGAGTAAATTCCCAATCGCTCTAAAGGGAATGGATTTACAGCAGCGTGGAGTTGAAGGCATGAAGTTCCTCACGTTTTTGTTCTGAGAAGGTACTTGTAAATCCTATTTTTGAAGAGTTTCTGAGGGCTAGGCAATTAAGAATGAGAAAATCTGGATGGGCTTAAAATAGAACATGAAAGTGTTTTGCAGGGGAAAATGCTTTGGCTGCATGTGGCTGACCTGAGGAGGTGATCATAAAGCAAAAATGTTCCTGGGGCTGTTGCAGCTTCAAAGCTTTTGCTCAGCAGAAACAAAGTGGTGGACGGTGGTTATGGGGCTTAAAAGGGAGAATTGGTAAAACAGAATCAGAGAATTCAGGTTGGAAAAGCCCTCCAAGACTATCAAATCCAACCCTTCCCCAGCACTGCCAAAGCCACCACTGACCCATGTCCCCAGGTGCCTCATCCCCACAGCTCCAGGGATGGAGACTCACCCCTGCCCTGGGCAGCTGTGCCACGGCTGGACAGCCCTTTCCATGAAGAAATTTCCCAGTATCCAACCTGAGCCTCCCCTGGCACAGCCTGAGGCCGTTCCCTCTCCTCCTGTCCCTGTTCCCTGGGAGCAGAGCCCGACCCCCCCTGGCTGCCCCCTCCTGTCAGGGACTTGTGCAGAGCCAGAAGGGCCCCCCTGAGCCTCCTTTGCTCCAGGCTGAGCCCCTTTCCCAGCTCCCTCAGCTGCTCCTGGAGCTCCAGCCCCTTCCCAGCTCCGTTCCCTTCCCAGCTCCAGCCCCTCCATGTCCTTCCTGTCCTGAGGGGCCCAAATAACCTCTCATTACAGTTTTGTGTGGCTGCCTGGCTTTTCCTTCCAGGGAATATTGGGAGTTAGGGAGCTCTCAAGTGCAGCAAGTGTCGAGCTGGAGTCCTTGCTGCTTCAGGGAGTTCAAGTGTGGTTTTATTGTGCTTTGTCCTGCCCTTAGATAAGGGACTTTATCATCTGTCCCTGTAAAATTCCTTGTGGTCCAGCCACTTTCAGGAATCCACGCTGCTGGAGACTAGCTAAGAAAAAGAATAAAGGAGAATATTTTGTCTTGCAAATGAATGTCAGCTGCTTGTGGCAATTGAAGCCTTGATCAGATAATGGTCAAGTGAAACTACCCTTGAAAAAATGAAATGGCACTTTCGGAATTGAGTGCTGTAAGTGACAGTTCCCAGTGAGACGTGGACCCCAGTGTGGGCTCCGGAGCCAAAGAGAAGCAAATTCTCTTCCAAGAGTTTCAGGAGAACCAAAATCCTGCAGCACTTATGGATTGTCATTGGCTGGGTGTTATTTAGATGATTTGATACAGGAACATTTAAAATACACAAAAAATTAAAGGGTGGGTTTAAAATACCTCCTTGATGCAGCCCCACGTGCTTTTTGCTTTGCACAGCCAGTTACTGTGTGGTAATTTTTAAAGCAGCTCAGAGCTTCCCAGAGCTGGATGCTGTGTGTTTTCCTTGGGGAGGATATTAAATGAACACTGGCTTTCTTACTCCTATTGATTGTGGAGATGATATTAAATTAAAATAAGCCAGAAAACAACTTTTGATTTCTTCTGCGAGGAATCTAATACATTTTGTTCAATATGTTTTCATCTCATTTTCTTTCCTGCTGCACCATTGCAAGGCCTCAAGCCCCAGCAGAGACAGAGTCCTGCCATGTGCGGATCCATAGAAAGTAAAGGATATTTTCTTTCTGTTCCTGATATTTTCGTGTCAGGTGGGTTTGGTCCTCTTGCTGGTATTTTTTATTCCAAGTGATGGGGCAGGACAGACGTGGCAGGAGGGGAGCAGTGTCAGCAGGAGGAACAGGGATTTACAGGAGCTCTCTCAGGTTTTCCAGGGGGAAAATCAGAGCAGGATGCCCGATGCTTTGGAGTTGCCACCTTTCCTGAGTTCATTCCTGGTTGTTGGATCCAGACTTTGTCTTGTACCCCAGGGAATGTAAGATATCATGAGGGACCACAGCTTTTGCTTCCACGTGGAAGCTGATTTGGGATTATTTGAGGATGAAACGAGGCAACAAACAAATCCTAAAGGCTCAAAACCAAGAAGGTATAAAAATCATAGGATTATGGAGTAGTTTGAGTCAGAAGAGACCTTTTAAGGTCACCCAGTGCCACCCCTGCCACAGGCAGGGACACCTCCCACTATCCCAGGGTGCTCCAAGCCCCGTCCAGCCTGGCCTTGGGCACTTCCAGGGATGGGGCAGCCACAGCTGCTCTGGGCACCCTGTGCCAATGTTTTACCCTCACTGTAAAAAACTTCTTCCTCGTATTTCATTTAAGTCAACCTTCCTTCAGACTGAAACCATTCCCTCTGTCCAATCACAACAGGCCCTGCTAAATAAAAAATGTCTCATGTATTTTTAAACCCTGTGGATTTTGAGTGCTGGGAATTTCCAGGCATGTTTCTCCTGGCACAAATTGCCCCAGATTCTGCTACTTTCTTATTTTTCAGTATGTCCAAAAAAAGGAGCAAACCACAGTAATTTGCCTGTACCTTTCCCATCTCTGTTTCCTCTTAAAATAGAAAGGACAAGTTTTCTTGCTGGAGGTCAGCACTTTTCAAAGTTCGTGATATCAGAGTGGAGGATAGTGTAGAGCAGGGCTTCTTTTTGCATCCAAAGCTATTAAAGCTTCCTTGATAGAAATCATATTTATCAAAGCCAAAATTATTCTGAAAACAGCCTTAACTGACTTCCAGAACACCTAAAGATAGCACAGTAAGGAAAAGTCCTGCCAAGAGGAAACTAAACCCCAAAAAAAGGGGAAAGACCAATGGTTGAGTTCCCAACCCTGGAGGGTTTTAAAATAGGCGTGGAAGTGGCACCTGGGGACGTGGGGTGGTGGTGGCCTTGGCAGTGCTGGGGAACAGTTGGACCTGATGGTCTTAAAGGTGTTTTCCAAGGGAAACAGTTCTGTGATCCTGTAAATACACAGCTGTCTGCATCTGCCTGAAATAACCGTGAAGCCCTTCAATATTTGGCTGAATGGAAAATCTTACCCAAAGCCACACTTCTGCTGTGGTTTGATTTATTTCAGGCTTGTTTTTCACCTGTAACCCCAATGTTGCAAATTTGGGACTGACTAAGAGAGGGGTTTTTGCTGAATTTGGCAGTGGGTGAGTGCTGGTGGCACCTCAGAGGGCACAGGTGAAACATCTGCTGCTTGTGGCCACACACAACTGTGTTTGTCATGGGTGTTGGCTAAGGACTCTTAGTTAGGGATTATTTTTAAAGACTGCAGCAGTTTATGGGACTCAGGAATTATTTGGGGGGGATTTTCCAGCAGCAAAGATCAGAAGAACCTCTTGGTGCCCCAAGTGATTGTCGTGTAGGTCCCATCCCTTGGGAAAGAGCAAGGGACTCCCAGCACCAAGGCACACATGCACAGCCATCATCACCTGTGCCCATGGCAGGGGGTTGGAATTAGATGATCCTTAAGGTCCCTTCCATCCCAGACCAGTCTGGGATTCTACTGAACTGAGGGCCAAGGTGGTAAAATCCCGTGGAGAAACACAGTTGGGAGAATTTTAGGGAAAATTCTTCAAGAAGTGAGCTGGAGTTGTTCAGCACTCCTGGCCAGATTGTCAGGAGGAAACGGGAAGAGTGTGGAGCAATGAGTGTCCTGGAAAACACATGGTTATCTTCTAATGAAGTGAAGAGAAGGGTTATTTCTGATTGAAGATCTTCATCATTAATGTTCTGCTTGCAATCACTGGATCTGCAAATAACTTTCTAAGGAGCTTCTTGATTGCTGAAAGGCTTTAGATATTCCTGGGTACGATGACAACACGGTTTCATGTAGCCTAAAAAAAAAATAAAAATCTGTTAAACTGCTGCTTATCCAACATTAACTACAGCAATTTTTAATTAACCTGATTTAGAAGCCAAATATATCACTGATGAAAATGAGAGGGTAGAACATACAGTCATTTATTCCAGTACAGTGGTCACGATTGTTGAATTAGATTTATTCAAATCAACCTCAACATTTTGCCACAGTAGTGAGTGGTGCCAGGATTTAAGAGCAGTGGGATTTGGGACATGGGAGGGAGGGACTGTTCTGTGGCTCTGTTGTTGCTCAGAAAGGGGGAGGATGGACCCACGCTCGCTTTTACTTAATAGAATAAAATATTTTAAAAGGTGGATGTAAATCAACTGCTAATTGCCTTTGCTGGCAGTGTCAGTGGGGCTTGGCATGGAAAGACTCTCCAGGGGTCATTCCGTTGGCTCTGCTCTGGGATGGTGGCCAAGGGGATGCACGGACAAACCAGGAGGTGACGCCCAGCAAAGCCAGGCTCTCCTCCAGCAGAGCAGGATGGACGTGTCCCGTTCCCTCTGCCCGAGGGATTGGCTCGGGAGCACCTGTAAGGATGGAGCTCTTTGGGTGTTGCTCTTTTCAGGAGGGAAGACTTCCAAGAAGGGAAGGAAACAGAAGCAAAATGGTGACCAGGCACAGGATCCAGGGAATGGCCGGAGCTGTGCCAGGGGAGGGTTAGGTTGGATATCAGGGAAAGGCTCTTCCCCCAGAGGGTGCTGGGCACTGACCAGGCTCCCCAGGGAATGGGCACGGCCCCAAGGCTGCCAGAGCTCCAGGAGCCTTTGGACAACGCTCCCAGGGACAAGGTGGGATTGTTGGGATGTCTGTGCAGGGCCAGGAGTTGCACTGGTGATCCTTGGGGATCCCTTCCAGCTCAGGACATTGTGTGATTCTGTGGAAATGGAGCAGGCCGAGGTGCAGAGGTGTTGCCTGTGGTACCCATGGAGGACAGGAGTTTCCGGGGAAGTAGGAGTTGGATGCTGGACACCTGCACCGTGTGGGTGCTCGCAGGGCCTGTGGTGTGCCATGGTCCAGCCCCCACCCTCCATCGCTCGATTTCCCTGAACTCCCCGTGACCGCCCCGAGTGAAGATGATGCAAACTGAAGATGCTCTGCAGCCTTTCCCAAAGTGCCCATTAAAACTCCACGTGGCTCCAGAGGGTCCGTGCGTGTTCCTTCCAGGTGGCCTGGCAGGTAATCGGGGCCCTCCTGGGAATGGCACTTGTGCAGCCATGGGTGAATACAAGGCCTGGCATGTTTTCCTGCAGCATCCCTGCCTTCCCTTCAGCAAGAAATTCTGGTTAATGGAAGTGCTGAGCTCTCCAAAGTGCTGCCGTGCAGCCAAGGAAAACCTTTCCAGTATCTCTGTGCTGGTGGGTTTTGTTCCTGAATTCCACATTCAGAGTATGGATTTTCCCAGTAGTTTTCTGCAAAGCACTGGGAGCATTCCTGCATTCTGCATTCTGATCCTTGTTTCCTACAGGAATAAAAAGATGAAATATTGATGATGTCACGTGTAAGTCTGTAGAGCACATCCATAGTCCTTCCCATTCCCGGAGAATCCAGCTGTGTTTTCTGTCTCAGCTGCACTGGTTGGTTGGTGCTTTCCAAGGGTGCAGTCCTCGCTCCTGACAAAATCCTAATTTCTCTTTTTGTCTCTTTTCAGGTTATCCCACAGGCTATCCCACCGCTGCCCCCGCCTACAATCCAAACATGTATCCAACCAGCAGCCCTGGCTATGCCCCAGGTAAAAATCCGGGTGTGGAGATGGGATCAGGCACGTTGGAGCGTGCAGGGGGATTCACCTTTGGCTACTCAGTGTAAAATTCCAGCAGTTTCCCTGTGCTTGTCACCAAATACTTCCCGGGGAAGGACCCTTTGTTCTTCCCTTCCTAACTCTGCCATTAACCTCACACCTTCCATTGGGAATGTTTGCCTACATTGCACAGTACTTTTAAACCAGGAGTTATATCTTCATACTGATCCCAGGAATTTTGCAGTCCCCATCACTGGGATATCTGCACAGTGATGGCTTGTGATACTTCCCCATGATTGCCTTCCCCTTCCCACTGTGTGTCCTTCCCTGTTAGAATGCACGCGTGCCGGGGGCTGTGTCCTGTTGGGGTCTGGATTTCCCGTGTCTTTACTGTTCCCCACTTCCCTGTGGCTCTGCTGGACTCTGAGTCTGTCCGAGTGTCTCCTCCTGTCCAGCTCCTGCCCTTTATGCCATCGAAAAATGGCTCTTCCAAAGTCACAGCAAGCTCTTTCTGGCTGAACTTGGGAATTCTTCTGCCTTAGCCTTGGTGTGCTGGTTCCCCCTGGCAGCACCAGCTGCTCTCTTCTCCGTAAAATCTCGTTTCCCCTTGGTATTCCCATCTTGGCCAGTTGATTTCTACCTTTGCTGCAGCATGTCCTTCTGGATGTATCCACCTCTTCCAGTTTTCCATGAAAGCTTGGGCAGGCTCTGTCTTTTTCCCTTCTCCACTACTCCCCATCCATCTTCAGGAAACATTACTTGGAGGTACAAGGTTTTCATTTTTCAGGAAGGTCTTTGTTTTTCACCCCCCCTCCTGCTCTTTTGCATCCTCCTGTGAACCACCCCCCTCTCCTGGCTGATGGATTCATCCTCCTTAGCTCAGGGATGGCTCTCTCTGCCATCTCCAACACTGGCAAATTCTCCTCCATCCTTCTGGAGAGCTGGCATGGAAATAATTCCCAATCCACTGCTTTATCCATTCCCTATCCTCTTTGCCTCCCTCTCGCTCGTATCCAGCACAGGCTACTTGACTTTGTTCACAGAAACAGCACCCACTTCCCACTGCCAGAGGGCAGGGTTAGGTGGGATATCAGGAAGAAATCCTCCCTGTGAGGGTGGGGAGGCCCTGGCACAGGGTGCCCAGAGAAGCTGTGGCTGCCCCTGGATCCCTGGAAGTGCCCACGGCCAGGTTGGATGGGGCTTGGAGCAGCCTGGGACAGTGGGAGGTGTCCCTGCCTGTGGCAGGGGTGGGACTGGATGGGCTGTAAGGTCCTTCCAACCCAAACCATTCCGTGCTTAGAATCCCTTTTGAATCAGGGATCTTAGGCTGTGGTGTGCTGTCAGAGCATTGTCTTTAAGGGCCAAACCCAACAATTGGCAGCGTCTGAAGTGTGATTGGGAAAAAATTTCTGAAATCAAGGCTCTGCCTTTTTTCAAGGTTTTTATGAAAAAGGCCTGAAAAAATTCCTTGCTCATCCATTTCCAAGCTCATCCATTCTCCATTGGAGATGAAAAATAACACTTCACCCCTTGACTGGGCTTTTGGTTGCTTTATTCTGAGTGGTTTTGCCTCAGAAGAGCCACAGATGTAAAAACTTCCGAGTAAAGCCGCCTTTTCAGCTCTGCGTGCTGCTTGTGTAAGGGACACAAAGCTGCACTTTGTGCCAGCCTTGCTAAACCCTCTCTCCCCTTAATTGCCACATTTCCAGTCTCCCAGTTGTCATAAAATCAGTGGATCCCCAGGCTCAGGCGCTTTCCAAGGCTGATGAAGCAGGAATGAGGGGTTTGTTGCCAAAATCTTGTTGTCTTCTCCACATGGCAGTTGACACGTATTCCATAAAACTGTTTATTATGGATGACTCTGGGAGGGATCTGTTGTGTTTTGTTTGGGTTTATGTGCTTTTGATAAGGTCTTTAGCTGCATTTCTTCCCACTAAAGCCTTCACATGTAACATGAAACAAGGTTTGTTCCCCTGGCTGTGTGCTGGCCACCCTCAAATTCCCCTGAAGGATAAAACACTGGAGGAATTAAATGAAAACAACTCCACAGAATAAGAAAAAGCCCATAAATTTATTAGTAGCTTGTCCTGCCAGAGGCTGGCAGCGTCCTCCCTGCTCAGCCAGGAATGTAAATGCTGCAGCATTCTGGCTTATTGGCCTGGATGTTATAAAATGTCACTTGTCCCCAGCCACGGCCACCTCGTGCAGGCAGCAGCTCCTCCACTGAGGGCAGATGGCCAAGGGAACCCCACAGTGAGAGGAAACCCCAAATCACTGCAGGACAAGGAGTTTTTGGGGGGGTCTGTATCGCTTCTTGTGCATCTTAAACACCATCCTAGGGAGGGGGGAGTTTCTATTAGAAAACAAATTGAAACAACCTTCAGGAAGAAGTATACAAGGCTGGGTTGGACGGGGCTTGGAGCAACCTGGGATAGTGGAAGGTGTCCCTGCCCATGGCAGGGAGAGGAACGAGATGAGCTTTAAGGTCCCTTCCCACCCAAACCATTCTGGGATTCCATGGTTCTATGAAAGGCTGCATTCCTAGCCCAAAAAACTAATCTTCTTTGCAAAATCCTGATGAAATCCACACATCCCTCTGGAATGATTTTACTTCTCCTCAGCTTGATTTTCTAAATTAAAAACAAGAAAACAACCCCAGCAACTAAAACGCCTTAGGAAATGTTCATAATATTTTAAACTTCACGTGTTTAAAAGCTGCAGCAATTCATAGAAGCAGTGAGCAGCGTGGGTTGGAAGGGACCTTGAAGATCATGCAGTTCCACCCCTGCTGCAGGCAGGGACACCTTCCACTATCCCAGGGTGCTCCAAGCCCCATCCAGCCTGGCCTTGGACATTTAATTGCCACATTTAGGGAAGACCTGGCTCCCTTTAACTCTACCGACCTTTGGTCTCTCATCTTTCTAGCCCAGGTCCCTATGTTTTCAGGGGAGAGACACAGCTCCCCAGAGGGACATTCAGCCCATCCTTGGGGTCAGACTCCCTGTGCTTGTCTGTCCTACCAGGAGAGCTTGAGATGCTTCTTGCCTGGGATTCCACGCAGGCTCCTGAGGAGCAGGAACCCAGTGGGGGGAGTAGATGCTTTATCAAGTACATCTGACACATGCTCAAGACTCCCTCAGGGAAGGAGACCTTTAGGATGATGTTTCATGGGATTGCTTTCTCGGGCTGGGGCTGTGGGACCCACCTGGTGTGCAGAAGTGTGGGTGCTGGAGTGGGCTGGAGTCCACCTTCTCCAGAACAAAGTTGCTTGTGCTCACAACAAAGACAGGAAAGAAGTGGATGTCCCAACCCAGACAGTGAAGGAAGAGTCAAGAAAACCAGGAGAGAGTAAGGAAACACAGGGATAACCCTGAAAATTGGGATTCTCCCAGGCAGGCAGCAGCAATGCCTTAGGCATCCCTTCTGGAGCCCCATCATTGCACCCAGCAGAAAGGACACTCAGCAGGAGTCAAGCTGTCCCTCTGTTCTGGTCTCTCCTCCCTGAAAACAGCCTTCAGAAGCTTCCTCACAATTGTTCCATATGGAATAACCCTCCCAAACCTTGTTAGCCAGCAGCTTTTCTAAGCCCAGACCCACGACGGCGTAGGTGGTTCCCTGCCTGTGGCCCGGGGGCTGTGCCCGTGGGTGCCCTCTCTCTCCTTAAAGATGCTTAACCCCCCCATGCTTTGATTTTTGCTCTATTTTATCACCACAGTCCTTTGCAGAGGGCAGCTCTGCAGATTCATTAAGGCTGGAGTTGCTGATGATTATTACTTTTTTAAAGGCATGCCAGTTATTGTCTGTTGCTTTAGATCTGCGTGATGTGAAAGGAGAAACGAAAGCCCTGGTCAGTCTTCTCTGTGCCAGTCAGCCTTTTGTTCCCTCCCAGTGCTCCCTTCTCAAGTGCAATCTAATGTTTCCTGACTTGCTTTCCCTAATGAAAGCAAACTCCTCTGATCATTTTTGTCCCCCCTCAGCAGATCTTTTTGCTGCATGGCTTAATGCTCAAGCCAGAGAGCTGCCACAGTCATTTGACACTTAAATTTCTCTGTTTATCATCCTGAAAAAATGCTTTTAATAATTTCCATCTTGGGAATCTCCTGATGTCCAGAGAGCTGACAGGTCGTTCTGCATGGAGAACAAAAACATTCCAGTGTGTCACACAGCTAAGCACTAAATTAGTGAGGAAATCATGAAGATTAACATTCAGAAACTAAAATTGGGATTAAAATGCAGAAACTTTCGTCCTTCCCATAAATCTGGTCTCTGAGGCCGAGTTGGAGAGAGCTGGTTTAGGTAAAGGTGTCCCTGCCCATGGCAGGGGGTTGGAACTGGATTGTCTTAAGTTCCCTTCCAACCCAAACCTTTCTGGGGGTCTGTGAGAAACAATTTTGCAGCTCTTGAAATCACTACAATTTAATATCACAGCAGGGATTTTCCCCATTATCTGGAGATTTTTCTCATTGGAGAGATGGTTCAGAGCCCTCAGTTTGTCCAGCCAGGAGGAAAGATGTTTTCATGGAATCAGGTGAGGATGCACAAGTGCCAGTTAGTGGAGAATCATGGAATATCCTGAGCTGGAAGGAGCCGTGAGGACCCTTCACACCAAGAGGAGGAGGTTAAAAGGCCTGTGAGATGCTGGGAGTGAGGGCAGCCTCTGTCAAGGTCATCTTTAGAGGCAGAGCTGGAAAGGCAAACCTGCCTCAGACCTTTTGGGAATTTAGAGGTTTTTCCAACCTTGCAACTGCCTGCCAGTTTTTATTGAATTCTGTCTTTTTAAGATCCCAAATGTGCCCCAGGCAAGATGCCCTATTATCCACTCTGGGAAGCAGGAGCAGGCTTTGCTGCTCAGGACCTCCCAGCACCACACAGAGTGGTCACTTCTCCATGGAAAACAGACTTTCAGGAGATAAAACAAAGAGATTTCGAGAGGTCACTGGCACAAAGAAGCTCCATAAAATCCCCTGGCAGTGGGGACATGTGGGGACACAGAGTGGCAGCATCCTCCACTGTATTAAATGGAATTGGGCTGAAGTAATTCTGTGCTTCAGTGGCTGAGTTAAAACCATTTGTCTGCATCAGCACAGAGAGCATTTCCTCAAATTGAAGGAGCTGCTGTCACACAGGAGGCTGAAAAAAACCCTGCTGTGGAGAGGAATGTGCTGCTGGTGTCCTTCAACACGCTGGGAGTCAGCTTGGAGTTTAAAATCTTGGGCTTCTGAAACAACAGACTCATTCTAAAAGTGTTTTTAAGGGATTTTAGACACTGAGTATAAAAAGGAAAGAGATGCTGCATGTTCCTGGCAGAATTACTGCTCCTCAGCATCCCATCCATGGACAAGGTCCTGTTCCAAACCTCCCAGGCTGGGAAGGGGGTGGCACCCACTGGCAGAAATCCCTCCAGCTCACTAAAAAAGCAATCACAAACCAAGGTTTCATCTGATTCTCCATATGGAGATTAACCAGGCAAGCTTGCCCCTTAATCTGCTTGGAATGGAGGTTGGAAAGGGTGGGAAGAGCATCCTTGGCTTGTGGCAGCTGAATGGGTGGGATGTCTCTTGAACAGAACCATTCTGTCCCAGCTTGATCACCCCTCTGCTCCACCCTAAAGGTGCTCCTGACACCAGCTCTCTCTCAGGTGTCCCTTGCCCCAAACCTCATGAATTTTGCTGGGATTCCATGGAAAGTCTTGGCAGGAGATCCACCACTGAGTGAAGATAAATCCAGTTTTCAAATCCTGCCCACTTTTGTCCCTCCAAACCTCTGTTCTCCAAACACTCTCTGATGCCCTGCTGGAAGTCAGCAGTGCTCCTGCTCTTCTGTTGACCTCAGGGTTCCCAAAATCCTGGGATCCACATGGGAATTTAAGTGATCTTGTGACCTAAACTTTGTAACTGCATCAGAGAAGGGCAAGGAATCATGGAGAGGGGCTTGGAGAAGTCTGGAGTCCCCTTGGTCCAGCAGCAGTGAGGAAAGGGAGCTGGTAACTGGAGCCAGTTTTGGTTCCTCCCTGTCTCAGTGCCAGGTTTCTGGTGGAGATTTCCTGGTGTTTGAGCCCTAAAGGTGTTACGTGATTCCCCAGTTTATTCCAAAGCAGCCCTTCCCAAGGCATAGCTGGCCACCAGCCACCTCCTGGCTTGCAGAGCTGAGCCAGAGGAGCCCTTCATCAAGCAAGGACATGAGCTGGACTGGATGGTCCCTGAGGGTCCCTTCCAACTGAGGATATTCTGTGATTCTATGAATTCCTTTCCATTCCAGTTTAAGTTTCTGCCTTGTGACATTTTCCTGTTGTGCTTTCCATGGTTGTTAGAGGGAGAGACACAAGGCTTGCAATAAGCCTGGTTATTTAGGGCACTGTTCTTAAAAAAAAAAATTCCCTTTTAAGTATGCAAAAATGAGCATCTAAAATCACTCCACTGCAGAGACACAATTAAAAAAAAATAAAATTATGTATGTCTTCATTAAGCCTGGTGCATGTTCCCTCCCAGGCATTCTGTCTTCCTGTGATGGTTGTTTTGTTTTAACTTCCTTCATTAAAGGCTCCCTTTCTCTTTTCCCGAAAGTAGGACACCCACTTTGCTCGTGGAGGCTGGCTGAGGCTGGAGCTGTGTTTATTAATAATGCAGGCCAGAAGTAATGGCTTTGCAGTAATGCCCTTACAGAGCACGACCAAAATCAGCCTCAGAAACGAGGGATCTGTGTGGGAATGTTGTGGGACAGGACGGAGGCTCCGATCCCCCATTCCTGCTTCTGGATCCTCCCCGGAGGAAATGCTGCTTTGCAGAAGGAGGTTGGAGCATCATCAGTGCTCTGAGCCATCCCCTAGAGGTGCCCGCTCACTCCCTGGGGACATCAGTGGCTCCCCAAAGGGGTATCTTGGGGTCTGGAGGGGTGAAGATCCTACAGTGCCTCACCAGGTTTTCCAAGGACAAACGCTCCCATCATTTTGAGGCACTCAGGGACTGCCGGGATAATGAAGTTTATTGCAAAGCTTGTTTAGGGCTGGAGGCCATATCCATCACAAATAAGGTTGTCAGAGGGAAGCAAGAAATCCTAGAATGCTTTGGGATGGAAGAGTTCATATTTTTATCTTTCCCACTTAGAATATGTCCTGAACAACAGCACCTTGACTGAAGGTCCTGTCAGGAAAACAGCCCAATCCCAGCGTTGCAGGGACCCACAGCTCACATTGTTTGCTCAATTCCCACCACTTGATTTGCCAGGGATTAAACTGATAATCAATAAAAGCTCTTCATCTGATTTATTTTTAGGTGAGAGGATAAACCAAATCCAGAAGACACAGGTTGGAAGTAGTCCTGAACTGATACTGGATAGTCCTGGCTGGGTTGTGATCCCTGTGAACTGTAGCTCTTGCAAAGGACCAGGAGATACTAACAATCCTGGAAGCTCCTTGATCCACCTTTTGTGTAGTTTTAAGTGCTGGATTCTCCGAGGATCCGTGATTTAATAAGGAACATGCATAGCTCTGGCAATCTCCCAGCCACCTCCGACCCAAATTGCCTTGATTTTGTGGCAGGTTTAATGTGGAGAGGGAAAACCGCAGAGGAAGGATTCCTGTAACATCGGAATGAATTGTCTCATCAGTCTCGCAGATTAAAACCTCTGTGAAATCCAGAGGCGAAAATTAATCTGATTCTGAATAAAAGCATAAGTGAAAGAGTGTTTCTGTCGCAGCCCTGGCAGTTGGCTCTCCAGTGTGATGTTCCCGAGTGCAGTGTACCATGGAAAATAAAGCAAGGCAGCTTGGAAATCCTTAATAACTCCCAAACCTTTGGGAGAGGGCAGAGACTTGGAGCAGAAAATGATCAGTGACTGAGTGGAGGAGAAATTGGGCTTGAATCTCTCACTTCCCACAAACCTCCTGGTTTTCTCTTGTAGAAGGAGGCGGGAGGAGCAGTTGCCACATCTCCAGCAGCGGCGCAGCATCCGGGCGGATCCATGAGTATCTCCCACAGCTGATCTGGCTGTGCTGTCCAGTCAGGCATCACTGCTGGCTGTCCTCCATGCTCCCCATTCCTGCCCCACACAAGCACAGTCATGAGGGTTTGGCGGACCAGCAGTGCTTCCCTGAGCTCTCTGGGAAGTGGCTTTGCATCCACTGGGATGTGTTGTGCTGGTGTGGGCTGACACCAGCACGGATTCCTCCTCGGCCTCCTCAGCCCCTCATTCCCAACTTCCAGCCCCGTGGCACTCCGGGTTTACAGCTGTACCTTCAGAGAGGGTTAATTCGGGGTCTGAGCAGACGTGGAGGGTTTGAAACATCTTTGCTTGGCCTCTGGGCTGCACTGACCGAGGTGTGAAGTCCCTTCCGTGGGGCTCAGCACCTCAGGGGTAGGAATTCCCTGAGGACCAGGAAAGTGCAATTTAAAAGTGTCTTCCTGTGTGACTTCCTTGGGGCCGACAGGAGGATAGGGAACCCACCAGCTCCTCCTGTGGGCTGGGATGTCCCTCCCAAAAAGCTCCTCCTTCTGTCCTGGATGGCTTTGTCCGAGCTTGGCGGTTTTACCCTCAGAACCAGAGTCTGCCTACATGGTCACAGATCTGTTGATTCTCTCTTGCCCAGAGATCTTTTTTTTTTTCCCAAAAAAATTCTTCTGGGCTGGCAGATCTGACCCAGGACCCCTTGGCTGCATCTCTGGGGAAATCATAGAATCACAGAATGGTTTGGGTTGAGGGAACCTTCAAGATCATCTCGTTCCAACCCCCTGCCAAGGGCAGGGACACCTTTCACCAGCCCAGGCTGCTCCAAGCCTGTCCAGCCAGTCCCTAATGCCACCCACAGGGGGTGACAGGGACAACAGGGATATACACTGATCTCCAGCCTTGCAGAGCTCTTGGGGAGTTCAGTCATTTGGTGTAAGAGAACGTGCCAGCACTCTGCCTTCTGCACCCACAACAAATGCACCTAAAGAAACCAGAAATTGGAGATTTTCCTTGTTTCTGGCAGCTGCATCATTTTCCCTCCTTTGCCTTCCACAGCCTCACAGTGAGGTTTAATCACTGAGAGTCAATAACCCTCACTTGGTTTTCTTTCCTTTGTAACTGGGGGTGTGAAATCTGTGCAAAACCTGGGGTTTATTTTGTTTGTAATGACAGCCAGAGCAGCTTGGCCAGCTGGTGAGCTGTAACAACTGGCTGAGGCTTCCAAAAGATCCATCACTCCGTTGGGAGGTGGTGGGACTTAAACCAAGGGTGGTGGCAGCCACCATTTGAGATCTGTCTGTAACAAAAAGGACAAATCCAGAGTTTCAAGGGAAAGAAAAAACAGAGAAAGACCTGTTAAGCCTTTCCTGGAGGGAAGTTTTGGGAAGGAGCCTGGTTTGTGATCTGCCTTTTCCATAGATGCACTCCAGATCTCTGGCATAATGTCAGTCCTTCTTAGATAAGCACTGGCAAAGTGTTTGGATATAGGATAAAGGAAAGGATAAATGTATGGATAAATGTATGGATAAATGTATAGCCAGTGCTGGCTCATCATACAGAGGTGCATTGTGGCAGTTAGTGTAAGACCTTTTCCTCTTTCCAAAAACTTAAGCCCCACAAAATGACTGAATTCTGTTGGTCACTCCTCAAATCCCACAGGGTTTGGCTCTTGAGATTCTCCTGGATTATCTTGGCATCATAAATACTTTTCCACAATCTGGGATGCAAGGCAGCCTGCCCAAAGCCACAGCTTCTGCTGACTGTCCTTTCCAGAGTTCCTAAGGGTCTCCCAATGCTGGGATGGGATGGTCACAGCGACTTTGCCCACTGGTGGTATCTCAAAGGGTTTTCCCGGGAATAAAATGCCTTGCACCCCAGGCTCAGCCCATTTTCCAGCTGGGAAGCACAAGGCCCGGGGCAGCTGTTACTGGTTTGTAGGGACAGAGGGGAGCAGTGGTGTCTGGGGAAGGAGGGTGGCTCTGCTGGCCACGGCCCCCAGCTGCAGATCTTCCTGCCCAGGGGGTCCTGTGGGGGAGGCGGCTGGTTTCCTGCAGTGCCCTGTGCAGGACATTCCTATGGATAGCTGTCCATGAAAAGTGTGGGGGAAAAGGAGGGAGCAGCAAGGTGGTTCAAAGGTGCCGTGAGCGCGGGAATTGTCTCTGCAGTGCTCTGTGTGACTCCTCTTCTCTGTCTCCACTCAAGCCACACTTCTGATGAAGCAGGCCTGGCCCCAGACCTCCTCGTCCTGTGCCACCGAGGGCACCTTCCACCTCCCGGTGGACACCGGCACCGAGAACAGAACTTACCAGGCTTCTTCTGCAGCATTCAGTAAATAAACCTTTTCTTGGGGGTTTGACTTGGTGCTTTGTGCCCGACTGCCTCCCCTGACGGGGTTGATTGATGTGGGATCACAGACTGGGTTTGGGTTGGGAGGGATTTCAAAGACCATCCCATTCCATGGGCACCCCTCGCTAGAACAGGTTGCTCCAAGCCCAATCCAGCCTGGCCTGGGTGTGTTAAAACCAGGAAGGAGCGTGAACAGGAGAGCACTGATCCTCCTGCTGTTCCTGCAGAGGAGGAATTCCAGTGAAAAAGGTGAAACCTCTCTCTTAGCTGAGTGTTTGGTCCCTGGGAGCAACCTGGGGTTGTTCACAGGTGTTTATCTCCAAAGGGAGATTATCCCCTATTCCCTTAAAACTGAAAGAATTCCGAAATAAAGCCTGTTTTTCAAGGAACCAGGGTTGAAACTCCCACCTTTTAACCCAGCCTGGCTGAGCAGCAGCAGGGGGAGCAGATGCCGTTTAGGGATCACAGTCAAACAGGCTTTTCCAGGTGGAGCCTTGTAATCCCATCCCTGAGGAGGATAAGTAGTGCTCCAGGAGGGTGATAAGCTCCCTGATAAGCCCTGGGATGCTTTCCCTGGTATGTGGGGTGTCCTCTGGTCCCTGCCTGACTGTTCCCTGCTCTTGCCCTTGTGTTCCCTGCTAAATCTGGGGCATGGCTGGCGTGGGGCTGGACTGTTCCTCACCTTCCAGCTCTTCCAGACTCCCTTTTCCTGCCAAATTAAATCAATTACACAATGAGATGAGAGGAAGAAATACCATTTCTTTTGTTTGATGGAAAGAATTATTAAAAATGAACCTTATAAAAGCCTTTGGGAGACTTTCTCATGGAAACAGGATGTCCTTTCCATTCTTTGGGGAAGGGGCTGTACACCGGACATGGTGCGTGGCCTTTGCATTGTGCCCAATTTTACACCACCCCAGATTTGACCAAGTTGTAAATATTGTAAAAATATTGTAAATGATACCAAGTTGTAAAAATCTCAGCTTGTAATCAGTAAAAACCTAGATATTGTTTGGCAGAATTCCCTAGGAGTCCAGGCCATGCCCGGATGTGATTTCCCCTCCCCATTGCACCCTGAGCTGCTGCCAGTGAGGTTCCTCCCTCACATCAAAGAGGGCAAGGGCAGGTGCTGGGGTGGGAAAGGCTTTGGGGGCAACATTTGCCTCTGGCCTCGCCGAGCATGAGGCTGCCATAACATCGTGGTGCCTGGGGAAGGTCATGGAATCATGGAATTGTTTGGGTTGGAAGGGACTTTCAAGATCATCTCATTCCATCTCCCTCTGCCATGGGCAGGGACACCTTCCACTATCCCAGGCCTGGCCTGGAACACCTCCAGGGATCCTGGGGCAGCCACAGCTTCTCTGGAGAATCTGTGCCAGGGCCTCCCCACCCTCACAGGGAACAATTCCTTCCCAGTATCCCATCTATCCCTGCCCTCTGGCAGTGGGAAGCCATTCCCCCTTGTCCTGTCCCTCCACCCCTTGTCCCCAGTCCCTCTCCAGCTCTCCTGGAGCCCCTTCAGGCTCTGGAAGGGGCTCTCAGCTCTCCCTGGAGCCTTCCCTTCTCCAGGGGAACACCCCCAGCTCTCCCAGCCTGGCTCCAGAGCAGAGGGGCTCCAGCCCTGGGAGCAGCTCCGTGGCCCCCTCTGGACTCTCTCCAGCAGCTCCACGTCCTTCTGCTGTTGGCCCAGGGCTGGGGGCAGCTCTGCAGGGGGGGTCTCACCTGAGCGGGGCAGAGGGGCAGAATCTGGGTGTGGCCATCCAGTGAGTTCCTCATCCAGCTGTGGAATCCTGCCTGTGGTGAACCCTCTGTGAAACAAGCAGAGATGGCAACACAAAATTCCCCACTGAGCTCTTTTTCCCCCCAACCAGCCTTTTATAGAAAAACATTTCCATGCATTCCAGGGCACTTCTGAGCTGCAGGATCAATAAGGCTGAGATTTCTAGAGTGACATGAGGGATTCAATCAGCAATTTTAATAGAAGCTGCAGCTTAAAGGCTCTCTGCTGCTGAACCACAAAGCGGCAGAAGCAGGGGCCACGCTAACCTAATCCTAACAAGGTGTTAGTCATAATTAGGTTTTAAAATTAGCTGCCAGACAGAGAGGAGCCTCCATCATCTTGTGTCATTAAACCTTGATTTCACATTGTTTTACCTGCAAGTTGTTCTACTTTTTCCCCAGTTTATAAACACAGGAGATTACATCTGTCTGGGCTATTATGTTTAATACCTTTTTAATATTGGAGATAAATTGTCCATGATTCATCAATCAGGAAACCACAGCAAGTCTCAGTATTCAGGGTGGTGAAACCACACAGGCTTGGGCTGGTCCACTCCTCTAGACACCCCTCAGAAATGAAGTGTGACGCTGAGAACTGGCAGCCTGCAAGGTCTTTGTTAGAAAAAATGAGTTCAGAATGGATAAAAACATCCATTAGATGGAAAAACAGGAGGTTGGCTGGTCTGTAGGTGACGTTGTTGGGTTCCTGGAGGAGGCCTGAGGGAGGTGATCAATATTTCGAAGCTTTTCCACCTCTCATTTAAAGGTAGTTGCTTTCCTGCTAATGTGAGTCACAGCAGGAAGAGGGTCACAGCTATTCCCCTTGTTAATTAACACGTATTTTATCCAATCTGCAGCAATCAGGAGGTGGTGAGATGTTCTTTGGGAGTTCCTAAAAGCTCCCTGTTTTATTTGCGCTGTTTCCGTGCTTGGAGGATAATGTGGGATATTAGACTTGGAATCTCGGCCTTCTCTAATTGCTGAACACTGGTGGAGTAAATGACTTAATTATATTGGAGTGTTCAGACACCTCCTGGCTGGGCTGAGCCTTGACTTCTGCTCTCCACCCTACACAGTCTTCAGGACCCATTTGTTCCAAGGATAATTTCTCCCAATCCTCCTGCCAGACCCAGCTACCATTCCTCACCAGCCATTCCAGCCCACGTGCTTTTCCTTGCTCATGCGAGCAGATTTTTACCTTTTCCATTATTTTTAACATTCACTGAGCTGTGGCAAACACCTTGGTGCCTTCACAGCAGAATTGATGAGGTCTGGGGTATCCCATGGCAGCAGCTCAGCTTTTAATCTAAAAAAACCCTAAAAAAAACCCATTAAAGCACAGCTTTGAGTCTTCAAGAGGGTTTTCCCACATTTGGCAGTTAAGCAATAATGTTTGGGACAACTTCACAGAGCATTCCTTGGAAATGCCTGTAAAGTTTGGGAATTCCAGTGCTGTGTACCCATCCTTGGAGCAGGTTGCACTTCCTTTGGATGCTGTACCAGACAGCTCAGAATGTAACGCAAGCAACAGCAAAATTCTTTAGGTTAGGTTAGATTTATTTTTGGGGAGAGAGTTCCCTGTTTTGGTAAGGATCCTTCATTTAGTTTATTCCCCATATGCTTGGCATCTCCTAAATGCTGCAAAATAAGTTAAAATCTTTTTAGGCCTTCGATAAAGTCTAAATCTGGGACTTGGATGCTCCAGCTAAACAGTCCAGTGGGATAATGGACAAGACTGGGGGGATGCATTTTCTTTTCAGACAGAAAGATAACAATTCCAGTCTGCTATATGAGGATCACAGATATTTCAAGGAATAAAAGGATGGTACTTAAGGGCCTCTATAATTTTCACCTTAATGTTAAGGTTTGAACCTTTGGACCTTGGTGTTGCAGCTTTTCTGATCACTGGTTGGGAACAGCAATACTGTGCCATGAAATTAGGTCCTCCAGCAATTAACTTCTGGATTTGCCCATCATACCCTGAGCAAAAAAAGCTGAAACAAAAATCTGGGAAGGAAAGGAAAACCATGAAGCTGATGTGTGGAGTGGGTGTGGGAATACTGCTGTCTTAGCACACTGAAGTGCTGGTTGAGTCCCATCAACTCACGCCTGGACCATTGGGAAGTGGCTTGGTGGGTTTCATAAGGTCCTGGAATCCTGGACTGGTTTGGGTTGGGAGGGATCTTAAAGGCCATCCCATTCCACCCCCTCCATGGGCAGGGACACCTTCCACGATCCCAGGTTACTCCGAGCCCCGTCCCACCCGGCCTTGGACACGTCCGGGGATGGGGCAGCCACTGCTCCGGTGAGCCGTGGGATGCCGGCAGCCAGCGGTGCAGCTCCGCGTGTCCCTCCACGCTGAGGCGTTCCCGGCGAGCAGCCGGTGCGTCCCGGGCCTCACGTCCTGTGTGGAGCAGCTCTGCCTGGGTCAGTCCAGCCCCTAACTGGGATCACTCTTGTCTTTCCCAGGGTACACTGCGGGGACTCCCTACAAGGTCCCACCGACCCAGAGTAACAACGCCCCTCCTCCCTACTCGCCGTCCCCCAACCCGTACCAGACCGCGATGTACCCCATCAGAAGTGCCTACCCCCAGCAGAACCTGTACACCCAGGTAGGTGTCACCCCCCGCAGCCACGTCCCCGCACACCTCAGCCTCCTGCAGGGCTTCGTCCTTGCTCTCAGGGCTGAGCACCTCTGTTTCGGTGGGGTGGAGGTGCTCGTGGTGGGGCTCGGTGGTCTCCGGGGTGCTGGGGTCTCTCTCCCGCCTCCCCTGTTGGATGCTGTGGCACAGGCATGGACTGGCGTGGTTGTCACTGTGCAGCAGAGTCAGTGTGGTGGCATCTCTGTGGCTTGGCCATGGTGGGAATCGGGTCCCTTCCCCCAAATTCCCACACCTCACTGCCAGGGCTCGCTGGCTCCACAGTGGTCCCTGCACCCACCTCTCCCCCGCCTCCCCAGCTCTTGGACACTGCTCCTCCCCAAGGCCATGGATGAGTCTGGGTCACCCCAAGGACCATTTGCTGCTGGCTGTTGGCGCTCACTCCACTTGCATCCTCCTCCTGCCATGTCCCATAGGAAAGCCCCTGTGTCACCTTCACCAGCACACACTGCATCAGGCGTGACCCAGGTTCATGTGCTCATGGAGCAGCCCCTTCCCCACCACCTGGGTGGATTTCTAGGACCACAGTCCATGCTCCTGCATTGCCACCACCTCCAGCTTTGTGCTGGGGCCAGGATCCTCTACAGAGATACCATTTAGGCTAGATGTCTTCCAGAAATCACCTTGATATCCCTTCCTAGTGAGGATCACGAGCTGCTCTGACCAATCTGGCCCTACAACTTCCTGGCTTTTCTTCTCTTTCATGTCCAATAACCAACTTCTCCAGCAGCCACAATCCCATGGAGTGATTTCCCTCTGCCTTGCTGAGACTGGAGCATCTCACTGATCCACTGTCACTTTCCATTGCATAATGTCACCTTCCGATGCCCCTGCTGGAATTGTGCAAGCCATTGGGGCCCAAACCCACCCCTGCACGCTGGTTCTTCCCTGATCCCAGCCACAGCATCTGCCATTTGTGCTGTGAAGCTTCACAGTTCCTGAAAGAAAGAAGTGCCTGCATCTCTTTCTCCCTTAATCCAGACCTTCAGAGATTCTCTAATGGCTTTCACCAAGGCACAATAAAATCTCCCTTTGCTGTTTCAAACCCTGTAATTTTTCTGCCCACCCCTGGTTTGCAGGTCCTGGCAGTGTTGCTGCCTGTCCTGGGGACAGCAATTCTCTCCCTCATGCATCTCCTCATTTCAGGCCCTGCATTATTTTGGATGTGAAGCTTTTTCTGTTGGCTCCTTTTATTCGTACATGTCCTTCTCCCCTTTTTTCAAAACCCTGTGAGTATCTCAGCAGCCTGGATTTTGGAGCCCCATTGGAAACCCAAGAAGATGACACACTTCCCAGATCCAAGCCCTTGGGATCATCCAGGAGCCGTGGCTTATCCTTTTCATCCATCTCTTGTTCCTCTTCTACACCAGGAGCCAAAGTGGTTTGTGTCCAGGCCCTGTTTTATCCCACCAAAAGGAGGCAGCACAGTTTGTCCGGGATGGATTGACTCCTTGGCTGTTGATCCCCTTCTCAGTCCTGTTGCCTTCATCCATTCCACACATCCACAGGTTCAGCTTGTCCAAGTCTCCAGGCACAGGAGCGTGTCCGCGGGGAGCACCAGCCTTGAATTACAGAATCGGAGAGTTGTTGTTGGGAGCAGAACATGGAGTGACGGTGGGATTTTTTTCCCTTCTCCAACAGGGAGCTTATTACACCCAGCCCGTGTACGCGGCGCAGCCCCACGTCATCCACCACACCACGGTGGTGCAGCCCAACAGCATCCCCTCGGCCATCTACCCGGCCCCGGTGGCCGCGCCGCGCACCAACGGCGTGGCCATGGGCATGGTCGCTGGCACCACCATGGCAATGTCAGCAGGTAAGGAGGGAGCCCTTCCCAGCTCTGGGCCCCGGCGTCATCTCTCTGGGTGGGACGCATCCAAAACCTCTCCCGGGGAAAACATGCCCGGCGCATCCGACACGCTGCCTCAGCCTTGCAGGGTGTGTCTGGCAAGGGGTTGCAGAGGTGTCTTGGACACAGTTAATTGCAGCTTCACCTGCTGGTTTTCCTTGCTGGTTACTGCTCCTCTGCAGGCAAAAAATCCAGTAATTTGCCCCAAGTGCTGGTCTGACTCAGCAGAGG
The DNA here is from genome assembly GCA_013400975.1 of Atrichornis clamosus. Lineage (NCBI taxonomy): Eukaryota > Metazoa > Chordata > Aves > Passeriformes > Menuridae > Atrichornis > Atrichornis clamosus. The sequence continues at coordinate 35,228 of WBMZ01014656.1, forward strand.
AGACCTTTGGTTTGGCTCACTCTTGCATCCTTAAATGTATTATTCTTTCCTCTCTCTGTTCCATAAGTAGAAGAATGACCAGGTTTGTCCATCTTCAAGGAGTTGTATTTCTCTCACGTTCCTTTTTTTAAAAACAATTGTGGTTTTGTTTTTGTTTGACAAAATGAATGTTAACCTTGGTTTATCTATCCCAGTTCCTCTACATTTAATGCACAGGATCCCTTCTAACTGCAATTAATTGATAGCACATTAAGTAAGGATAGGGGCTGGTTTTATTTTTTCCAAAGCCTGTATTTCTCTCCTTAACAATTCTTAGGATTGTATATTGAATTATGCCAAGAAATGCATCATTCATCCTTCTGCATCTGCATTAGTTCTGAAATAGGACTCTGTAATGGGACACAATCCCTGTTCCAAGCAGAGATATTGCAGCCTGGATGTGACAAGAACTGCTCTGAGAGATTTACTGTTGCTTCTATTGAGAAGTGGATAAATGTAATTAATGCACGTGGGATGTACTAGAATTTCATTAATAACATTTGTAGAGAAATATCCAGAAATAGAGAATTTGGTTTGAGCACCCAGTTGCTCCCAGAATGGAGTGGTCCAGGGCTGTGTTCTCCATTCCCGTGAAGGCACTGTGCAAATTTGGACCTAAACTCCCTCTGTTGACTGGCAACAGACCAAAAAAAAGCTCATCTTAATTTTCCTTGGAGATCTGTTGGGTTTTTTTTCTCATCTCCCTTTGCATCTCTCATCCCTTCCAGTTTGCTCCAGATCTCTGCAGGGATCTGCTGCCTCAGTTTAGCCCAGTGCCTTCAGCAGGGAGGTGTCAGCAGGTCAGTGGCCGGCTCTGCCGCTAGTCTTTAGGGACAAGGAACATTGGAAAAAAACAAGGAAAACCCTTAAGGTTAAGGGCCAAAAGTAGCGTGGAAAACCTGCTGGAGCTTCAGGTGTGTTTATGCCATTGGTGGTGCTGGCTGATACCAATCTCCTGAGCCCAGCACCTTCGATCCAGGTCTGGCAGGCAGAAAAGTGTCTGGGAAGATGGGAAAGGAGAAAGGAGGCAGCTGCTGCTGTTCCTGGCCCTGGGATGAGCACTGCCCCCTCGGGCAGCGCTTGCTGTGCTCCCTGGTGAGCGTTTCTCCGTGCCCTTGCAGGAACCTTGTTGACCACCCCCCAACACACCGCCATCGGAGCACATCCCGTGTCCGTGCCAACGTACAGGGCTCAAGGAACCCCCACCTACAGCTACGTACCTCCACACTGGTAATCCCACAGCCAATCCATGTGAGTGCTCCTCCTGCTCTGCTCTTGTCCATGAATGTGCCTCCAAACCCCATCCAACCTGGCCTTGGACACTTCCAGGGATGGGGCAGCCACAGCTTCTCTGGGCAACCTGTGCCAGGGCCTCACCACCCTCACAGGGAACAATTCCTTCCCAATATCCCATCTAACCCTGCCCTCTGGCAGTTTTAAACCATTACCTCTAGGCTTATCACTGCATTCCCTGATAAAGAGTCCCTCCCCATCTTTCTATCACTGGAATATTCTTTCCCCCTGCTGGGAGATCATCCTGTTCATTAGCACCAGGCTTGCGTGCAACTGCCTGCGTGTTCCTGTCATGCTCAGGACCCCAGAAGCCCCAGCTGCTTGTTCCTGTAGCCCTTGGTCCATCATGCCCAATTAACGGGACACGCAGTTGATGGGAACACATGATGCTGCCCAGGGGAGATCCCATCCAGCCCTGGGGTTACCTGAAATCTCTCCGTGCTGCACACACTACCCCAGGCTAATCCTGCCCATCCCAAATTGGTGGGCAATTAGCAGGGAGCATCCCATCTGCATATTTCTAATCCTCTGCACTGGATACCACCAGCGAGCTGCTGCTTTCCCAGCTCCCCACCCGAGAAATTGCCCTCAGGGCGGCGTGAGGGATGGTTAAATTCCATATGGATCAGCTCCACGTGGTGCAGGGGTGCAGAGAGGAGGAGAACACTTCTAACTCCCTGTTTTTAATACATTTGCTCTCTTGCAGATCTGGAGTCAAACATTGTATGCAACTACACAAGTCTTACATCGGTGCTGCGGCCGCTGGGCTGCAGTGCCTCGTCTGTTTGCAAGAACAAAAGAAAAAAAAAAGTGCAAGGGTCACTTTATGCATTCTTTAGTGGTTTTTGTAAAAGCTGCTTTTTCTAATCTTCTGCCTCTTTTTTTCCCCCTTCCTCCCCCTTCCTCCTCCTCCCACATAAATTGTGTAACACACATACTGACACTGAGCAATAGTAAAGTTTTCTCTTCGGTCCTGTCATTTGAAAGCTCAGAATCTTCACTTTTCCAGCATTGCCCAGCTGAGTGGTGCAAAGATCCCCCCACTTCTTGTTCGTTTGGGTTATTTTTGTTTCTTTTCTGTTGTCGTTGTTGTTGACAAGAGCCTAGATTTCTTTTGGCTAGTGAGAGTGGTTGATGTTCAGGGTACTACGTGAAAAGCACAGCGCTGGTAGGCAGGCTTATTCCGATTTGGTTTGGGTATTTTTAGTTGAAGAACATAAATTATTCAATCTTCCATAACATATTACAAGAAAATTGGTGTCTTCCAGATAGCTGTCGTGATAGATGATAAATGCATTCTCTGCAGTGAAATTCTGAACTCATCCCTTCTTTTTGTAGGAGTAAGAGACTATAAATATAATTAGTGACGTAACACACTTGTCTTAGGAAGGACGAGGACTGGTCACCGGCGGGTCTTTGGTCTGCTTTTTCCAACTGGGCAAACGGATCGTGGGCGATGGGAAGAGAGCAGCGGGAAGACGCGTGCCCTGGGAGCACCTTGCACCTCTTGGGATGCAAGACATCCCTCTTGGGATGCAATGGGATGCTCCCCATCAGCCACATCCTGGGGCAGCGTGAGGGAGAAGGCGGCTCCTTCCTTGCGTGGCTGCTGTTTGCAGACAGAGGTGTGCTGGGCAGCTGCTGAGGGGAGCAAGTAGATGTCCAGAGGTTGGTCTGAAGAGCTCCTCTGGGTCCAAGAGTTGACCTGAGGAGCTTCTCCAGGTCCAGGGTTGGTCTGAAGAGCTTCTCCAGGTCCAGAACTTGGTCTGAAGAGCTTCTCCAGGTCCAGGCGTTGGTCTGAAGAGCTCTGGTTCAGGGTTTGGTCTGAAGAGCTTCTCCACAGTATGGTGGTGTGGGAAGAGAGGGTGTCTGGTTGATGGAGAGGAGTCTTCAAGGCAGGGTGAGGGGAGGACGGGTGGCTTCACCTTGCACCCGCGTTGTTGGCAGGGCTGAGGCCAAGCTGCGCTGCCCCCGTGGCAGCTGAGGTGCCCCCCTCCCGTTCTTCGGGTCACAGCTGGGCTCCAAGGCTTCCTGGAGAAACCAAGCACAATACCAGCACCACAGAGAAAGGCTGGAGAGGGGGATGATGTCTGGCTGCTCTGCTTGGAGAGGTGGGAGAAGAGGAAGCAATAGCAATAAACACATCGCCTCCTGCACGGGAAGGCTCCTGAGAAAAGGTGAGAGCAGGGAGGGTGATCCACAGTTGACATGGACCAGGGTGGAGGACAGCAGGCACACAGAGGCTGTGGGCACCAGGGTCGTTGTGGGGGTTTTGGCTTACCCAGGGGCACGGGACAGGAAGCTGGTGACATCCCCGCTCGGGGTGTCCAAGTAGAGCAATAAATTGTCTCGAGGGCAGCAGAGGGAGTTTGTATTTGCAGACAGTGCTTGTGGCCAGTTTATTTTTAAATCCTTGTCACTAAACCCAGCATAGAAAGAAGGCTATTTTTATTTTTAAAGACAAAAGCTTGGTTGGGTTTTGATCTTGCCCTCAAGTGTGCCAAAAGTGTTCCATGCTCTCGGTGGTGTCTCTTAGCCTGGCGTCTGCTGCCGTTGGAGGGGGCTCCTGGAGCTCCTTCCCTTGAGCACAGGCCAAACAGGGAACAACAACAAGCTCAGGGACCCCAGGAGGACTTTTCCTCCCACTGCTTGGTCCTGGGTGGTTCGTCAGGTTGGGTGTTGGCATTGGCACTTCTGTTTGGGGGTCATTTGGTTGGTTCTGCTGGTTTTAAAGGAAATCTACAGCAAAGCTCTGGGTGACCTCCTCATCCTCAAGGGGAGCAAAGTGGGGAAGACTGGACACCAGTGCTGTGGGGTGGGGAAGGTGCACCCTTGGGTTGCACTTCGGGGTTGTATAAAGGGAAAGGAAAAGGAAAAAAGAGAAAAAGAGCCGATAACAGCAGGTTGTCCCATTTGGCTTGGCAAAGCCAAGGATTAGTAAAGAGCAACGGAACCTTGGGAAATAATTCTACATCATCCTTCCACTGTTTGTAGCACATTGCAGTTAAACTTGGGCCAAAATAACCCCAGTAGATCCTAGGAATTGAAGACCTCTGAGATTCCATTTTTTTTCTCTCATGTTGACTTCGTGTTGTGTGTCAGGAGTTGTCTGTCGGTGTCGAGTCAGGTCTCCCAACATAATGGCACTGTGGTTTGTAGGTCCAAGGAGTTTTGGGCTCTGCAAAGCACCTTTCCCAGCAGACACCATCCCACCACTATCCTAGAGACCCGTCACCACTTCAGCAACCACCACTAAAATGTTGGCCCATGTCTGGGAAGGAGATGTTGGGCTTTCTTCTGGAGGGAAAGAAAACACTACAGGTAGAGGAGAAAGCTCCAGGATTTGAGCGTGGAGGACCACCCAGTGTTCCCACTAACGAGATCTGACATGGGGCAGTTGGGTTTTAATTCCTGCGCTCGGCTCAATAGCAGATCCAGTGCTCCTCATCCCGCTATTCCCAGGCAGAAATACTCATTAACCCAACCAAGGTGTGGAGAGGTGACATGTTTGCCGTGTGTTGGGCCAGAGGCTTTAGTGAGGACGTTTGGTAACCAGCCTTGGGTTCAGGTGGCACCAGGGCCACCACAGGGCTCTGGGGCCACCACACAGCGCCGGGCTTGGGTAGCTCCTTGCCAAGGTGGTTCCCTGGGCTGTGGTGGTGGGGAGATGCTCCCTGCCCTGTCCTTGATCCCAGCTCCTTTCCTGGGTGAAGTCATGGCTTAAGTGAAGTGGGAGGCTGCAGTGGGGGGCGCTGATGGGGGCCACCAGCTTCTCAGATGTTTCATTCCAGCTGATGTCGGTTAAGGAAAAGAGTTTTCCACAGGGAAGGATCACACTGGGCATTGGTGGGGAAGAGCAGGAGGGGTTAAACCACCCTTAGCAGCCAGTGAAGTGTCTGAGATTAAAATCACAGCTAAAGAGGAAGGAGAATAACTCTGGAACTGATGCCACAACCATTAACCCATTCCTGCTGTTATCCTTGCTTTAAAACATGAGCTGTGGTGCAAGATTTGGGGGGAAAACCAGGATTTTAGTGGTGGTGGTGGTGACCCCCAGGAGCCCCTTGGAGCCTGAAGCCATCACGCCTCCAAGTGGCTGAGCCCTCCAGGCAAGGATTTGCTCCTGTATTTTATGAATAATAAATCTCCCAGTTCAGCATTGTTGCAGTTCCGGGATGTAATTCCCGGGAAGTGTTATTGGAGAGGTTTGTTTTAATGATGCATGTTCAGAGTATCAGGTTTTCTCTCAGACATTGGCATCCCACTGAATCCAGCCCTTCCCAGAGAGACCCCCCCACTCTGTTTGCCATCCCCTTCCTCTCCTCCTGCATCCCCACAGGGAATTGGGGTGATGTGATTCCCAGCTGGAGGGCATGAAATGGAATCTTGCTTTTTAGGAGGGCAAAAAACAACATTTGAGGCTTTATTTTTTATAGGAAAATCCAACCAGCCAACAATAGCAATAAGAGCTGCTGGATACCCATAAATCCAGGTATTTCTGGTTTGGCTTTTTTTTAAATTGCCAATATTTTCAGGCCCTCCAACTCCTGTCCCCAAAATGTGGTGACCCTCTGCCCATCTTCCCTTCTCTTCACTTCTGAGCCAGGGTCAGCCTCCAAATATTTTCTCTGCCATGTGCTAGCGTTCCCATAGGGAAAGAAGGAAAATAAAGCCTGTTACAGAGCTTGGGAGGGAGGATATCTTGGGAAAGGCATTTTTGCAGTGAGTTGCACTGTGGCACTTAGAGATTCTCTGGTAATCAGGTAACAGAACTTGTGGGAATGTTTGCAGAGCAGGAATAGCGAAATCCATGGCTTGACGGCAGCGATTCCTGTTTGGAAACGCTTGATTGTGCTGCTTGTAGGGAATAATCTTGATGCAACATGGCCACCTGCAGCCTCCCTGCATCCTCCTGCAAGGGATGGAGCTGGGAGCTGGAGCTTTCCTAGGGCAAAGGGGGTTCGGGATGAGGGGAGGGATTTGTAGGGAAGCATGGCAAGGAAGGGAAAATGAGACAGAGGGGTGCAGGATCCCACCCAAACCCTCCTGTTCCCACATCACAGCGTCATCCCACGCCAGGTTCCTGCCCCTCTTCCTCTGCAATTAATTTTTTAATTCATTTGGACCACCAAACCAGCTTGATTTTAAGTATTATTGGACCTTTTAAACAAAAATAAATACAAAAAAAAAGCTCCCCAAAAAACCAAAACAAATTGAAAACCAAGAGTAACCACGTCTTCCAAGTTAAATCTCAAAGGTGTGTAGGGAACATGGCCTTGGACTGACACCCTGGAGAGCCCCACAGCCTCAGTTTGTCCATCTGAAGTGTAAATTTGGGGTTACTTTCCCATTTGTTTTCTGTTCTGGTTTTGGTTCTGAAGATCAGGTCGTGATCTCCCTGACAGATTTCAGCCAAGAGTTTGTAACTGTACGATATTTACTGTAAGATGTAGAACATTCGATAACTATTAAAATGTTTCCAAAAAAATTAAATAAATAAATAAAAGAGCCCGAGAGGGTTGGGTGGTTGGTTTTTTTGGCACGACGATGTGGAGAAGTGAATGGGACCGGCCATAAACCCATTTTTGGGTTGATGGTGGAGGTTGATGGTCTCCAACCCAGCCTTGGGTGGGTTATCCCAATGATCCCAACCTGGCCAAGGCAGCGCAATCCCACAGAAGCAGCTCCTGTGGAAGGTGAAGTGTGTGATCTTCATGGTGAGCATCAGCCCCTGGGCTGATTGAGACTTTGGAGAGGGGATGGAGAGATGCAGGACACCAGCTTTGCCCAGAGAAATCCATGCCCCAGCTGGGTTGTTGGGAAGGTGGGAGTTGGCCTGTGATCCAGTGACTGTCATTATCCTGCGATGCTGAGCGCTGGCACCTGGTGATGGAGGGAAATCAAGAGCTCATGATGGTCCTGAAGAGTTCAACAGACCCCGAAGGTGACCATGAAGTGACATCCAGTGTCCTCTGTGCTTCCAGTGGAGCTGTGCTGTGGCATCATTGTTCCCAGAGATGATGATTCCAGTGGCCACCGGCATCACAGCTCCCAGAGATGTTTTCCACCAGGCCACCACCCCGTGGCCACCACCGGGCCTCGGGGACAGGGAATCCTTCTCAGCAGCTGGGCAAGACGTTGGATTTGCCGTGCCTGCGTTGGACACCCTGGTGGCAGGAGCAGAAGCCAAGCTGCCGCCTCCAGCACTTCATGGCCCTGAGCAGGGCTGACTTTCACACAATGCCCAGTGTCCTCCATCCCCTCCATGGGGGCTTTGTGGTCACTGTCCCTGTGAGGCAGCCCCCTGGCCAGGTGCCAGCTGTGGAGGACAAGGGATGGGCCACAGGTGAGCCTGGATTGTGCCCTTTGCACCACCCAAGGTGGCAGGAGCCGCTCGATGTCACTCGTCCGTGGTTGTCAGTACCCAACCTGAACCTCCTCTGAGGCCGTTCCCCCTCCTCCTGTCCCTGTTCCCTGGAAGCAGATCCCAAATCCCCCCTGGCTGCCCCTCCTGTCAGGGACTTGTGCAGAGCCAGAAGGCCCCCCCTGAGCCTCCTTTGCTCCAGGCTGAGCCCCTTTCCCAGCTCCCTCAGCTGCTCCTGGAGCTCCAGCCCCTTCCCCAGCTCCATTCCCTGGATGCGCTCCAGCCCCCCCATGTCCTTCCTGTCGGAGGGGCCCAGGACGGGATGGGCACGGGCAGCAGCGCTGCTGGCGGAGGGCACCGGGGGGACGTGAGCGAGGGCAGGAGCGCCCGTGCAGCTGCCCATGAGTCACGGGCCAGCCCCCGGCCGTGCCACCCCGTGCCGGGCCCTGCCAGCAGCCTGCGGCGTGGGACAGCCCCTCCCTGTGTCCCTACAGCCGCCGGAGTTAACATTCCATCCTCCAGCCTTCTGAAGCCCCGTTTTGCCCCAGGAAGGACCCCCCAGAGGCTCCCCACCACCCTCCCTCCGCACCTCCTCACCTCGGGGGGCTGTCGGTGCTTCTCAACCATGGGGTCACATCCCGCTGCCGGCGGGGAGGGGACCCCGGAGGGGCTCAGCCCCCACCTCGCTCCTCGTCTCAGGGATCCGGGACACCCGAAACCTGTTGGGGAGCATCGCATCAGCCTGTTCTCCCCCTGGAGAGGGGACACACCCCGGGGGGTGTCCCTGCTTACCTGCCGATGGAGAGGATGGTCACCCCACTGGGATGAGCTCCGGGTTTGGGGACCTTGGTGGCACTGAGCGGTGGCAGCACCTCGGGCCACTTCTGGCTGCAGCGGGCGCACGGGGCCGGCCCCTGCACCGTGTGCAGGTGCTGCTGGTGGTGGCAGGCGGGGGGAAACTGAGGCAGGAGGTGCAGCCTGGGAAGAGGGGGAGATGCCATCAGCGTGGGGTTGGTCCCGCCATGGGGGGTCCTTGGTGCAGCCCTGAGGGGGCTCTTACTTATTGAGGGGTGCACAGCTCGGTGGCATCAGCTGTTGCCTGCGATGCTCCTTCAGCAGCTCCTCCAGCGCCGCGGCATTTTCTGAGGGTGGGAGGACACCAAAGGAGTTGGGGGTCACAGGGGTCTGGCCTGTGTCACCCCCTCTCCCCCTTCCCAGGGAGCCCCCTGACCTTTCTTCTCGGTGATCAGCCGCACCAGCACCCCGATGGTGTCCTCGTTGGCATCCTCCAGCTGGTAGATGGAGCTGGGACCTGGAGGCAGAAGTCGGGGAAGACTCGGTGATGGGGGATCAGCCACCCCAAGGACAAGCAGGATGCCCTGGGACAATGAGGACCAGAAGCCACAGGAATGGGCTGAACCAGATGGGGAGGATGTGGGATCACCAGAAGGTGCCACAGCACAACCGGGGCTCACCAGTGCCCCCGTGCTGGGGGTCCTTGCTGGCGGTGCAGTGGTAACCCTTCTTCTTCAGCAGGTTGCAGACCAGGATTCCCAACAATCCCATGGCACAGAAGACTGGGACGATGGTCAGCACGGCCGCCTGCGCTGCTGCAGCCTCCTCCTCTTCCTCACCCATCAGGGTCACCCGTGTCCCGTTGGTTCCCGCCGCCCGCCCTGGCATTTCAGGACTCCGGGCTCGCCGCCGGCCTGGAGGAAGGCACCAGATGAGCCTCAGTGAGGAGTTTTGTTGGGATTCAACCCCGTTTTCCCAGAAGCCCTGCTGCAGGGTTGGACCCCAGCGAAGCAGAAGCCACGTGTGTCACGAGCGGAGCTGTTCTCAGCTGCCTCATCCCAGCAGGACACCGTGCCTCGTCCCCAGGGGACGCATCCTGCAGCATCCCGGGGTGGGGGCCGCCACAAGCTCTTCCAGCGCCCGCACACCTGGGGTGACACCTCCGGCTCGAGCACCCACCTGGGCACCCCGGGGTGCTGCGGGGAGCAGCGGCGCAGGGCAGGCACCGGCCCCGGGGCTCCCTCTCCCCTTCAGGGCTGTAAAACCTGCGGGGTGGGAGGGCAGGGTCAGGATCCGGCCCCCGAGCGACGGCGGGGCTGGGGGCTCACACAGTGCCCCGGGCTGGGCTCACCCCGGCAGGCAGGCTCCGCACCGACTGTCGCTCGCCGCCGTCCCCGCTGCCACCAGGATCCTGTTCCCGGCCCGGCACTGGGTGTGGGCGGCGCAGGACGCGTGTCCCAGAGAGAAGGTGCCGGGGGGACAAGCTCGGCACGTCCCCGCTGCGCCCTGCGGTGAGGGAGAGGGCGCTGAGCGCTGCGCGGCCGCTGCTCCCCCCCCGCGGGCGGATGTGCCGCAGGCGGGCACGGCTTACCCCGCTGGGCTCCTCTCCGGCCGGGCATCCCGGTGCCCCCCGCTCCGGGGGACTGCAGCTCCCGGCCCCCTCGGCAGGTCCGCCCAGCACCTGCGGGAGAATCAGCGAGCTCAGTGCCGGCTGCTCCGGCTCTGCCGCCGCCGGCAGCCGTGTGGCTCCGCTGGCACGGTGGCAGGTGCCATCCTGTCACAGGTGATGCCGTGGGTGCCATCCCCTGGCTTGCACCACAGCCAGTGGAAACCCTCCTCCAGTGGGATGATGGATATGAACTCACTGGATGCACCACGATGGATGCAGACCCATCGTGTGGACCATGGCAAACCCCTCCCAGTGCCACGATGGATCCATTCCCTATCAGCCTCTGCTCTGGAAGATTTTGACAAAGGACAGAAAAGGAGGGGGAAGAATTTTTGGGCAAAAAGCCCCCTCGATCCAAACTAAGCATCTCCCCAGGGCTGAGCTGCTACAAGTTTCCAGGCGGGAATGTTCTGGGATGTGCTAGCATGGCTATGGGGTGGTGTTTGAGCATCAGAGAAGCAGAGGGATGGAATGGGATGGGACAGACAAAGCCGTACTCACCCCCAGGACAGTGACAAGCCACCAGTGCATCCCGCTCCTCTTCATCACCAGGGGACACCTGTCCAAGGGGGAGCATCGGGTCATCATCCAGGGAAAATCCCAGTGGAGAAGTAATTTGGGAGCCCTATTTCTCCCTATTGGGATGCTCCAAGGCAATCTGCCTAAATATCCCTGCAGCAGGGGTCCTGAACCGTCCTCCAGAAAGTTTTATTAGAGGTTTTATGGAATGTCCGGCATCACCCCCTTCCCTTGGAGATCCCAACTCCATCCCAAACTGGAGAGGGACCAACCTCAGCAATGGAGTCACACCATTCATGCAAGGAGCAGGGTGAGGAGCAGATGATGCTAAATAAAGAAAAGTTTTTCCTGCTCTGGAGGAAATCCTTATGCATCTGTCACAAGGAAATGAAGTCACTAGAAAAAATAAAAAGATATTTAAATAAAAGCTCAAGCGAAACAAAAAGTGTTTCCCAGAGTCTCATCCCCCCTCTTCAGGCTCAGCAATTGGTTGTTAAAATTAAAATCGATGCTGACAGCACAGGGGAAGGAAGGAAAAATAAATAATAGCCCAAACCCGGATCCAGCCTCCGCATGGAAATCCTGCCGCCCGCATGGAAATTCCCCCGGTCGTCACGGTCCTGTGAGAGCCACGGCAGAGCTTCGTTACAGCCTTTGCCTGACGAGTTTCTCCTAATTAGCGGCCAACATCACCCCTGAGATGCAGCTAATTACATGTGAGGAGGGATCCTAGGGGTGAGCGGGGCTGAGCCAGGTATTTATAGGACGTGGGTTGGGACATGATGGCACAACCCAAAATGAGCATCCTCTGTGCTCCAGTTCCCTCCAGTAGCTCCCAGTAAAGGAGCACCCCTTCAGGGTGCCAGCACAGAGCTGACCAGCCCAGCTCCTGAATCCCCCTGGGATTTGGGATGTGCCCCTCGAGCACAAAAGGAGGGTGAAACTCCCTCTGTGGGGGAAGGAATGGCCTCAGAAGGGGACAGGGACCTCGAGGGATCACGAGCAGTGGCCAAGCGATGCCACAGCTGGCACAGCCCAGGCTGCCGGAGCATCCCGGCTCACCGGATCATTCCAAATCATGGCTAAACACCACCAGGAACAGGGCTGGCCCCAGGTAAAGCTGATCTGAGGCCAAGCTTAACCCAAGGATTAAGGACATCCCTCAGATGACCAAGGCACTGCCATAGGGATGTAGGAGGCGCAAGGACCAGAGGGTGCCAGCTCCTGGTTGGCACTGGAGCTTTGCCCAGCCACAGCCACCCCAGGACTGGGGGCAGCTCGGGGCCATCCCAGGTGGGGATGGGGGATGCAGGCACAAACCCTCAGCTGGTGATGGTGGGAAGCCCGGCTGCCCCGGCATACTCCTAAAAACAACAGAATTTGCCCCTCCAAGCACCAGAGGAAACCAAAAAACAACCTCACCAGCGCCAGACCCGGCTGCTTTTGGGGAACCCTCCAAGCGTCACCACCCCCATATCCCACCTGACAGGTGCATCAATGCCAACACACCAGAGAAGGCAACGTGGCTTTGGAAACGTCCCCAAATCCCTCCGGGTCACATGAGCCCTTTATTCCCAGGCCCCCCTTAATAGAGTCTGTAACCCAAGGCTGCCCGCTGGGATTCCAGCGAGGGTTCCCCCTCCCTGTGGGAGAACAAGGTTTCAGCCGATGGCTCCTGCAGACAAACAGAGGGAAAAAGGAGCAACTGTTCGGGAAAACTTTGGGGAACAGCTCTTGCAGGCAAGGAGGGGATTGTCCGGCAGATGGAGCGAAACCCAGCATTACCGCATCCCCCCGGATCCCACTGGAGCAACCGACTCGCCACAAAAATCCAGTATTGAAGTCAAATGATCCCAGGGGCACCGCTGGAATCACGAGAAGCCCAGGCAGCCCAGGCAGCTCCCAGCCCAATTTCGATGCTGCCCCTCACCGCAGCATCCCGGCTGATGCAGCTCTTTGGCTGGGAGCCCTGTGATTTTCCAGCTCCGGCAAAAATAAAAAAAGAAAAAAAAACGAGACTTGACACAGTTCCTACCTCTTTTCCCAGGCAGCTGCTGCTGAGCTTTCCTTAACCTACTTTTTCCCCCTCTCCACCTTTATTTTAACCTCCTTTGGCGCTGCAGCAGCCGGAGCCTCCCGGACCCGCCGGGGTCTCCCCAGCGCACCCCACTCCAGACAGAGCTCCCCCCGTGCCCTCCTTAGGGATAAGGCCACGGCAATAGCGCCCCCTCTTTTTTAGCGCAAAGCGGGGGTCGAGCGCCCCAGAAAGCACCAGCCCCCCCCTTCCTTGCACCACCCAAAGCTGCAGAAACCGCAAGCAGACCCCCGCCGTGGGGCAATAACCCATTAAGGCGAAGTAACCCGCGGCCTCCCAGATCGAGATGAGCCCCCCTCGGGCAGAGGGGTGTCCCCGCGCAGAGGGGGTGCCCCCGGGCCGGGGGTGTCCCTTACCTATCCCCGCTGCGGGGCCGTCGGGCTCCCCCCGGGGCCGCCCCGTCGGTCGCGCCTCCTCCTTATGAATGAACCCGCGGGCGCGCGGCTCCCGCGCCCCGCCCCTTTCCGTGACGTCACAGGCGCGGCTCCACCCCCGCCGCGCTTGGCCCCGCCCCCTGCGCCGGCTCCGCGGCAGCGCCACCTCCCGGCCGAGGCGGGAACTGCGGGCGGGGCCGCGGGCGGGGCTTAGGGGGGCCGGGCTTTATCCCACCCGCCGAGGGGTTCTGGGGGGAAAACGCGAACAATCAGATCAGGGCGGGTTTTTACCCACCCAGCAGGAATTTTTTAAAAAAAAAAGGATTTTTTTTTCTCCCCCATATGGGCTCGCAGGGCGCACCTATGGATGCTGTGCCCTGCTTTCCTACATGTCCTACAGCACACCACACCTTGGCCTTGTCCTCTTCCCAAGGGAACAGTTTTCTCACAGTATGGACACCCCCGCTGCAGTCAGGCCCGGTATTCCCTCATTGCCCTCGGTTTCCCCAGGATGACCTGGTGTCCCCTATTCTGGACATTTGTGCACCCAGGGAGTGAGTCACATCCCAATGCTCTGTGGCACAAGGGATGGATATCCCCTATATCCTCCTCAGGGTTATCCAGGACAGAATAACTGCTCCCCAGTAGTGGAAAGGGTTTCTTCCTCTCACCGGGGCCTTCATCACCTGTAGCACCAGTGGGTGACATTCCCAGTGATGGCAACTGGTGGTGGGAGCCCTCTGGCTCCTCACCCTGTCCCTGCCACCCCATCCCGAGGTGAAGGATGAGACCACGCTGGGATCATTCTGACATGGGTGACCTTTAATAACAAAGAGCCCCCAAGTGACTGAAATCTCCCCCTCTCCTTTCCCAAAATATTCTCATCATCTCAATTATAGCACACACCCACTCACCCCGCTGATGGACAGACGGATGGCTCCATGTGGGATGGCAGCATTCCCGTCACTCACCCAGCTGTGTAGGACTGGGGACACCCTGATTCACCCCTGCCACCACGGTTGTCACATCTCCCATGGGGACAACAGGGTGCTCCAATCTGGGAGCACCAGTCTCGCTTGGATCCTGCAGTGAAAGCAGGAAAATGGGGGGAAAAAGGGCAAATGGGGCAGGGTTGGTCCAGCAAAGTCTCGTGTTTAGGGTCCCCACACCATCACCCCAGTTTAAGGGTGGGGGGACATCCCTGGTGGCTGGCAGGGAATGCAAAGATGAGTGTTCTCATCCAGAAGATGCTTCAAATGGCAGCAGCACCTTCATCCCACTTCCCAGGCCGAAAAATCCCATTGGAAATGGCAGAGAAGGGCAAGGGGGTGGGAACCCCAATTTCCTTCCCTCCTCCTTTCCATCAGCTCCCCCTCGCCACCAGCACCCCTGCGTGCTCCAGCTCCATCAGTGGGGTCACGCTCTCCCTCAGGGCGATGAACCGGGAAGGTTTAATCCCTCAGCTCCGGAGCAGAGGGACCGGCAGCGAGNAGTGGGGTCACGCTCTCCCTCAGGGCGATGAACCGGGAAGGTTTAATCCCTCAGCTCCGGAGCAGAGGGACCGGCAGCGAGCTGACGATGTGCCTGCCCCTCCCCGCAAGCTCCCCCAAATAAATAAGGATGTTTATATATATATAATATATATA